>CAUYRT010012999.1:0-52069 GCA_963574885.1 Lepilemur ruficaudatus | reverse complement strand
CAGGCCTTCAGGAGACTAGCTTTTCTCTGTGTAGTTCAAGCACAGCAAATATTACAACAGATTGAATATCAAAACAACGAGTTATGTACAATTAGAAAACAATGCCATTCTTCTTCCTAATTTCTTTTTGTTTTGGAAATTATAGATTATTTTATAAAAAATGTTTATTTTAACTTACAATGAGTTTGTAATTATTTTAAATGAATTAATAAATATTTAAATAATATATCTCAGTTTTCATTTCTAATATGGCAAATAACAGATATAACTCATATAAATAAAATCTGTTTGGGGTTTTCAATAACTTTTAAGAGTATGAAGGGATCATGAGACCAAAAAGTTTGACAACTTCTGCAGTAGGTCAAATCCATTTTTAGATTCTTTTGGGAAAAATATTGCAAGTTCTGCTGCCCAGGGAGGATTTTTCTTGTCATTCTTTAAAAGAAATGATAAACTTGGTCCCAAAAGCAAAGTATTTTTTTATGACATATATACAGATTATATTTCAGTCTCTTCCAAAATAGTAACAAATATACTTGTTTCACAATTTACTTTTAAACTAACCTTTATTTAAATATTTGCAAATCCTACCTTGACAAAATTGTGCACTATTTTTTCCTCACTTATTCTGCTTATTTGAATATTGCATAAATGTGGCTGGTGGATGATTTTTTTTGTCCCCCTTCCTTTTATAGAACACATGTTTCCAGTAACATTTAAAGCTTGTTCATAGTAATAGACCCCAATCCTTGCAAAACAAATTATTCTAATTAACTTTTTGGGCAAAGTTTCTCCTTAAGCAAACTAAAAGTGCAATCTGCTTTGTTTACAAAGGACAGACCTTTCCCCCTACTCCAAAATTGCAAACTCATCAGTTTACTCAACACCCCATTGTACCTTTCTAGGAAACATTTAACTTTGGGTCTCTCTCTAGATAACACTTCTCCTGCATGAGACATAATTATTTTACTATTAAATATTGCTATATAACCTAAACTTATTAAGAATATCAAATCTATTTTGTAGCATCATTGAACTAATTTTTCTTTTGTAAATATCACTAGAAAACCAACTGATACCAAAGTGTGTGATTTTAAGGTAGTCTCCAGGAATTTTTTATTTCTATAACATTTCTATCACAATACCTGATATGATTCAGAGTCAATATAACCACAGCTCTAGGCTTCACTTACATTTGGAATTGGGAAAGTGGTAGTATGAGTTCAAAGGATGAAGGTTTAAAAGCAGTTTTGGAGAGAAGATTGAGAGGATATCACCTTCACATCCTTCACTTATATGCTAGGCGGAGTGGAGTGTTTGTCATTTTTCTTCGTCCCCAATAGGTATGAGCCTCTTAAAATATGAGATACCACCTAACTGCATTGAGATTGGCCTCTATCAAAAAATCCCAACACAACAAATGCTGGCGAGGATGTGGAGAGACAGGAACACTGTTACGCTGCTGGTGAGAATAATGTTTTTTACATTAAATCTGGATTTGAGCTGCCATTTTCAATAGAAACAATATGAATATTTATTCATTGCTTTTCTTTCTGTCTCTTTATCTTTGATCTTAAATAACAAAATCCTGATTTTTTTCCTGTGTTTCTTAATAGTTACATACCTAAAGTCAGCATTTTGCTCCAAGTAACTGCTCAGTCCATCAAGCATTATTTGATGTCAATTAGCTAGCACTCAGCTGACAACTATATAAAAATCAAAGCCACATTGGGTCTTTCTGCCATCTGATTGGACCTCAGGTACACAAAGTTGAATTGATCATGCTCCTCAGTTCATGGTATGTGATCATCACTGGTGCTGGCACTAGGGCTGTGGTGGGGAACTTCTAAGATGGCCCCAGCAATCCTCACCTCCTGGTTCTCACGCCCCTTTGTAGTACTCTCCCCTTCAGTGTGGGCTGGATCTAGCAATTTGCTGCTAATAAATGGAATACGGCCAATGTGAGGCCACGGCTTCTGACTTGTACTCTCTCTCCTTCCCGGGTATTCACTCGCTTGCTCTGAGGAGTCAAGCTGTGGTGCCATGGGCTGCCCTATAAAGGGACCCAGATGGCAAAGAGCCACCAGCCAGTGAAGAACTGAGGCCCTCAAGAAACTAAATGCTGCTAATAACCCTGTGAGTGACCCTGAAAGTGGATCCTTCCCTGGATGAGCCTTCAGATGAGACCACAGCCCCAGTGTTTATTGGAGTCCTGTGAGAGACTGTGAGTCAGATGTACCCAGCTGAGCCGTGCCTGGATTCCTAACCCATGCAAACTCGGAGATAATAAACGCTTACTTTTTTAAAGCTGCTACATTTAAAGGTAATTTCTTACAGAGCAATAACTATTATAATACAAATACTTAGATTTTAATTAATTGTTAATATTTTCCTTCTTCATTCCCCAGTCCCACTCACATTCTTTTTTCCCACTTAAGCATCAATGTAATGTTTTAAATATTTTTCTTGAATATGTTCAAATTGTTAGAAAATTTATAATGTTGTTTTGAGTTGTGTTCTTTACTTACACAAATGGCGTTGTATTATATACCTCATTCCATTTTTCACTTTTTTGTACTTCACCCTATGTTTTTGAGATTTATTCAAGTCTCTTACATAAATATAGTTCAGTGTTTCTGAATCTTACCTAGTATTTCATCATAGGCACTTCATTCAGCCATGTTGCAAGTGGTGGACGCTTAGGCAGACTCCAAGCACTTGCTACCACAAGACAACATTGTGATGGACATCATCACGTCTATCCTCTTGTGGATGTTCCTGTTTATATGTAAGAGTTGAAGTTAGTGGGATAATTAGTTGAGATTCATGGATGATTGGATAATCAAGAATGCTTTGAGCATTCCTACTTAAATTGACTTACATGGTAAGAACCTAAATTGTCTCCTACAGCAAGAGTTCTAGAGGAAGCATTAGCAGCCCAGCAGTATAATCAGAGACTCAGCCATGTTCCATCTTTCTGCTCTGCCATCCTCTGTAAGTCAGTGTTATTTTTCCCACTGGTCACAAGATGGTTGTAGCAGCTCACATGATCAGTATCATGTAGCAGCTCACATGTAGCAGTATCACATGATCACAGCTGGTGCAGAGGGTTATAGCTTCCCATGCAACTTTTTTTATTATAGGCAAAAAATTTTATCCACATTTAGCAAATGTCTGCTTTCGTCCCATTGACTAGCATTTTGTATATATTTTAACAGAGACTGTGAAAGCAAGTGTCTGGAATTTTTGGCATCCCCTGCCAACAAGGAAAATCAGAGAAGGCTGTGTTTCTATGTAAGTTTCTGTTACATAATGGATCTACTATTTATATTCACTGAGTACTGACTGAATGCTATCTCAGCATATCAGTCGGTTATTGCCAAAATAATGCTGTGGAACAAATTGCCCTGGAACTAAATGACTTAAAGCACAATAATGTATTATCAGTGATCCATCTGTGCGTCATCTGAACGTTCAGCTGGGTCAGGTTTGCTCCCCTGTCTCTCATCCTCCTTGGACTGATGGACTTCACTAGGGCATATTCTCCTCATGGCAGTGGCAGAAGCACAAGGGATCAAGCCCGACCAAGCAACCACGTTTCAAGCCTCTGCTCAAGTCACTTCTGTTAACAGACTATTGGCCAACACAAGTCACATGGCTGGTCAGGTTTAAAGGCAAGGGGCAGAGATGTGCACAGGGAAGTCTACCATGAGACCACATTGAGTCACATAGCCAAGCCCAATGTGGAGAAGAAGTCTGCTCCTCTTATGGAAGTTAGCAGAGAGGCAGTGAATATATTTGAACAATAATCTCATATATCATAACCAGTACTCTCCACACCAGCAGTGCCCGAGGTTTCTGTATGTCAAGTATCATCACCAACACTTGGTATTTACCAATGTTCACATTTTTGCAAACCAAATAGGCAGAAAGTTTACATATCTTAATTTACATATCTCTGCTGATTGTTGGATGAAATTGAGTATTTATTCATATGCTTATTAGCTATTTGGGTTTCCTTCGTCTCTGAATTACTTATTATCCACTGGACATTTTAAAATTGAGTTTTCTATATTTTTCTTGGTCATTTGTAGGAATTCCTTGCATAATATTAATATTAGCCCCAAATTTATTTTAGATGTTGCCTATCTCTTCTCACATTCACCACCTATTATGTGAAACTTCTTTGTGGTATTAAATAGAAATCTTTAATTTTGTTGTAGTTAACATTTTGTTCACCTTGTGTTTTTGGAGTGTTATCAATTAATAAAAACTCTTTACATACAGCCTAATGTTACAATATTAAAAAATATTTTCATACTTACTTTATAGTTAATTTTAGTATCTGTTTTTTAATCAGTTTAAATTTATATTTTTGTATGCCATCAGGTAGATATTTTTCATGTTGTGAAGTTTTCTTAACATCAGCTACTAAAAAACGTCATCCTTTTTTACTCATTAATAATGGTTTCTCTATCACATAACAAATTCTCACATTTACTTGGATTTGTTTCTGGGTTTCTTATTCTCTTCCATTGATCTCTTTGTCTTGTCCAGTGCCAAGACTACCTTTTTTTTCTTTTTAGTTACTTCATTTTTGTAGTAAGTATCTTAGTGTCTGGATATGCAAGTTTCCTTGCTTTGTTCTTCTAGATAGCTTTTCAAATGAATTTGTCAAGTTCATACAAAATCCTACCAGAATTTTAATTTGAACTGCATTTAATTTACAGATTGACTTAGGAAGAACTGTTTTGTTGAAAGTACATGAGTAGTGAATAGTTTTTGAAGTCAACATATAAGAATAAACTTCTTTGGGGGCAAATAAAATACTCTTCCCTAATTGTCTGGATTAAGTGTTGAATAAGTTGTAGGTAGCAGTGATTCCTTCACCGTAACACCCACCCTCTTTTCCTTAAAGTCTCTGATTCTGAGTGGAGTGCTTACCCTATTCAGTGATTCATTTAGCTCTACACAGGATAATACCACTTCTAGTTTTGTATTTAACATTTTATGGAGCTATTTATATCTCTTCAAATTTGCCCAGTGTTGCATTTGTTCTGGCGAGGTTTCCTAATTATTGCACCATGTTAATGAGACCAAGCTCATTAGAACGATCTCTTTCGGAGTCTTTTAGCCTCATCCTCACCCTGGCTAGCCATCGTGGAAACATATGCTTTTGAGGACGAGGGAAACCTAGAGCGTGTGCTTGAAAGAGTTCAAACCCTTGCCTACTCCTGGAAAATACCTGAGTCATGTGCTTACTAATAGACTCATTTTCACATAAAAAGGACAGGACCTGCTCATTATTTGTAGCCCATTTAGGGTAGTTAATGAGGAGTAGCCTTAATGAAGAGGCTGGAAAAATATAGCACAAGGGTGGTCTTGAATTGGCTTAATCATCTCTGCCCTGAAAGTCGATTCATCTTTTTTTAACCTACCAAAAGGGAGTCTAAAGGAGTGACCCATTTGAATATTTAGCAACATATTAAATCCAGTTTGGATTCCATATTGTAGGCTTAAAAAACCCACTGTTTAATGAGTGCATTTCTAACATATAATTCACTGAGAGGACAAACATGTCTTTTCAATGTGCTATTTAAGATAAAAGCTGTATTAAATGAGCCCAGAATTGTTAAACTTAGCTCTATAAATGTTTAGCGATTTTGTATTTTCCCGTTGCTTTGTCTGCATATCTCTCTTTTCTTTCCAACCTTGGTTGGGTTCTTTTTAAAGTCACTGTCTTCTAAATCATGTAATTTTGAGGAGCAAGACAGCTAGGTGACATATTGCAGTGTTGAAATTGTTGAGTCAGGTCTTTTTCATAATTTCACAACTGTTAAAATCCCCACATTGGAAAATATGACTGATTCCCTCTAATTCTTAAAAGTCTACTCCAGAGAAAAATGACTTTTGTGCTACTCGAGTGCCATGAGGGCCGCTCTCTCCCGGCCCCTGACTTACTCAGTGCGGCTAACCTAATGCCATGGGCAGCGTTAAAAGCTCTCCTCATACCTGTGCTGGAGGAGTCAGCAGGGCAGAAACCACCACGCCGGCCCTGGATTGAATTTTGTCTAAAGAAATGCTCTGTGTGCAGTCCACAGTGGTGGGCTCATGCTTTTTAAAGTGCTTTTTAAATTCCTCATCGATGTTGTCCAAGTTCCTCTTGCCTCACAGAAACCTTTCATTTCCAGGTAACCCAGAATGCATTCTCCAAATTGCTGAGAAATGGGGTTTTTGAGTACGTGTGTGTGGTCACTGCATTTCTTTTGGCAAAATCATCAGAGCCGCAGGCCAAGCTGAAATTCCTCTTATACCTGCTGGCCAATATTTAGTAGCTGATATTTCTGAGTGCTTACGGTGTGCTCTTGCTGAACTGTCTAGTGCGATCCTCACAGGCCCTCACCAGAGGAGGTGTTATGGCATTCCTCATTTCACACACAAGGAGTCTGCGGTGCTGGACAGTTAACCTTATTTTGCACACGAGGAAACCGAGTTCTCTAATTTCAGTCTTTGCTCTTCATAGCAGATGATGTCTATGCCTTGCTTAGGTCACCTCTCCTTTACTTTGTGCCATTTTTTGTGGGCCATCAGCTTTGGGGTGCTTTCCTTTCCATAGCCCCAGGCCCTGGAGCCTTCCTGGCCTGCACCACCTGGGGCAGGGAGTGCCAGGGGAATTCACCTCCCCTGGGGGCAGGCTTATCCAGCGCTGATGGCTGTAGGAGTCGGGAGGCTCCCCTCCCTTGCCTTGCCAAACAGGGCTTGCCAAGCTCCTG
Organism: Lepilemur ruficaudatus; assembly: GCA_963574885.1. Classification (NCBI taxonomy): domain Eukaryota; kingdom Metazoa; phylum Chordata; class Mammalia; order Primates; family Lepilemuridae; genus Lepilemur; species Lepilemur ruficaudatus. The sequence goes on along the minus strand of CAUYRT010012999.1, from coordinate 45,296 downwards.
GCAGGGTTGGGGAAGCTGCCCTGTGCAAGGCTTTGCTGACCCCCTTCTTGCCTGGCCTCTCGCCTTCTGGTCCTGCTCCCCGCACCCCTCACTCCTTGGCTTCCCCTAGAAGCACGGTCTGTCCACAAAGTCATTGCGCAGGAATCCTCATCTCAGGATTTGCTTCTGGGGGGCCCAACCTAAGAAGTTCCTATTTCCTGTGGTGTCATGGGGCAGAATGTTTTGGGAGCATGACGGAGAGGTTTAGGTTAATACATTCAAATGTGTGGAAGGTGTGAGTCTTGGAAATTTAAAAAAAGAAAAGTAAACTGAACCTTTAGATGCCTTCTTACCCTCAACATGCAGCTTACCTGGGGATACCCTAGGGCTTTGTTTAACCTTCCATTTACTCATTCCAGGGAATAGTCACATACCATATATACCATGTGCTTCTTATTTGAATTGTTCAGGGAAGAAAAGCCAGATATTTTTATTCTTAAAGCATCTTCTTTCTTTGATCCAGTCAACTTCTTCTTAATATTCTGTCTCCAAAACGATACTCCACTATTCCAGTCCACCTGCTAGTTCTCTCTGCCTTTTAAAGCAGGGTGAACCCTATCACCATATGGAGCTCTGCCTATGAGCAGTGTGATTTACCCTGGGGCAAGAGGTGGTTAGGGCTAGATACCAGGAGAAAGGAACTCAGCTCTGGAAAATCTGGGGGCATGGAGGTTGTGAGACAGGTAGGTCTTGGGGAGAGTGTGTGTGTTTGTGTCTGTGTGTGTTACAAGACCTATGTGAGTAAAGAATTCTAACCCCAGGAGCCCAGGTCAGCAAGGCATAGAATAGTAGGTGGGAGAGAGAGAGAAAGAAAGAGAGGGAGAGAGCGAGAGAGAGGGAGAGAGAGGGAGACAGGAACTCATTTATCTCTTCCACCCCAACACTGGGAAGCAGTGATAGTGGCAGCACTTGCTCAGTGGCTCAGGACGGGTGACAGGGTGTTCGTTGCAGATTTTAGAGGTGGGATGTGCTCATGTACTCAGTTTCCACAGCTCCTGGGAGGGAGCTAAGACAATACAGACCAAGTGCTCTATGTTTCAGGAGCAGCCCCGTGTGATAATCAGAGTGACAACCACCCCAAAGAACAAGATTCTTTTGGGCACAGTTCTGTGAATGCCACAGGATTAGAGTTAAGTTTTATTTGGGGAGGGGAGTTGGAACAGGATAGGGTTTCTCCTTCTCTCTTCATTCGGTTTGCTGCTGTGGTGTAGGTTGTCTGCTTTTTAAGTCTCTTAGAATGTGCCTAGGAAGGTAAAACCCCAATCTAATGAAACAAGGATCCCTGCCTTTGCTGCTTTCCCTGAGGGCTTTAGGATGCTCCCTCTGACCTTGAACCTGGGGACAGACAGGGCTTCTGTGTTAGTTCTCCTGGCCTTCCATCAGAGGTAAGCCCTTGGTAGCAACACATTTTCTGGTTGTTGGTAGCAAGATGACTCTTTTCTTCCGATGTGAGTTTCTTAAAAGGTTCATGTCCTGTTCTCTGAGTCCCTCCTGTTCTCCATAGCTCCAGAGAAGCCTGTGTTCTCTTTCTCAGATCAGCTCTGGCCCAGGGCGGCGTGCACTGGGCTCCTGGGTCCTGAGATTCCTCTCAGCTGACCCACCCTTTCTTGCCCCGTGATGAAGGGAAAAATCTTAAAGTCAACAGGTGGCTGTTTTAGAAACTCACCTCTGACCCTTGCTAGTTAGGTGACTTTGAACACAGCTCACTTAAACTCTTCACGGCTGCTTTTCCTCTCTAAGAAGGGTATAATACCTCTTCTCTTTATTTTAAGAATTAAATGTTAATGCATTGAAAACAATTTATAAAATGTAAAGTACTTATTATAGACATATGATACATTGTTATGTTTTATTAATATTATACACAGCTCAGAGTTTAGGATTTTGCAAGTTAAGAACTATCATTCTAAGAGCGTCTTGAAATGCTTTGGAATGAGAATTCATGCAAGGAAATGTAGGAGATGGGAGAATCTTCCAGAATGCAGACTGACGAGACTCCTGAGGACAGAAGTCATTGGACATAACTTGTTCTAACTGTTGGAGCCTATGCTGAAAGGAAACCTGGCCAGAGAGGCCGAGGAAAGAGTAGGGAGGAAGGACTATGGGTGTGTATGTGTGTGTGAGTGTATGTGTGTGCATGTGAGTGTGTATGAGTGCATGCTGTATGCCTGTGATTATATGTGAGCATGTGTGAGTGCATGCTGTGTGTGTGACTGTATGTGAGCATGTGTGAGTGCATGCTGTGTGTGTGACTGTATGTGAACACGTATGAGTGCATGCTGTGTACGCATATGTGAGTGTATGTGTGCATGTGAGTGTGTGTGTGAATGCAGTGGGGGCAGGAAGGAAATGCACTATGCTAAGTGTTTTAAACGACTTTATTCTTCTATTCATGACCCTATGAGGTAGGTATCCTGCCCCTCCCCCTTTTTGCATTCTATTTTAAGATTGTGGCAAAACACATTCAACATAAAATTTACCTTCTTAACCATTTTTAAGTGTACAGTTCAATAGTGTTAAACATATTCATACTGTTGCACAACAGCTCTCCTGACCTTTTTTATCTTGCAAAATAGAAACTCTATATCCACTGAATAGCAGCTCCCCGCCCCCCCCTCCAGGCCCTGGCAACCGGCATTCTATTGTCTGTGAATCTGACTACTGTGGGAATCACACAGTGTCCTTTTGTGGCTGTCTTATGTCACTTAGCATAATTTCCTCCAGGTTCATCCATGTTTTAGCATGTATCAGAATTTCCTTCCTTTTCAAGGCTGAGTCATATTCCATTTTGTGTTAATGTCCCCTATTGGTAGATGAGGAAACTGATTGTGAGGTTCCATTATCTCCCTCAGACTAGTCAGCAGGGTAACCAGAATTTGAACACAGTTATGGCTGGCTCCATGTTTGACTGCCTCCTCAGAGGATTCACCGAGTGTGTGGCTGGAAATCATTCACATCGCCCAGAAACTCCCCTACCTCCTACCACTCCATCATATTTTATATTGTGAAGGAGAAATTACTTTGGTGAAGGTGGGTAACATAAACCCAGGAGTGACTTCACCAGAGACAAATGACCTGCTGTGGTGCGTGCTTGTACCACTCGAGCAAAAAAGTTTAGTGAACAGGTGCACACTTGCAACTCATGTTAAGGTTTTTTTGCAGTGTACACCTGGGGAAGGGTGGCAACGTATAAGTGAGGTGTGCTTATGGGGAAGGAAGAAAAAGGCTGCCCAGAGAACGCATCTGCCACTGTGTGTGTGTGTGTGTGTGTGTGTGTGTGTGTGTGTGCGCGCACACACAGGGGGTGGGGCTTGTGCTGTACTGCCCAGTGCAAAAACTCTTGCTGTGAACTGGTGTGTGGTCTGATTCTATTTCAGAAGCACAAAGAAGCAAAACCACATACATATGCCAATATATGTGGACATATCAGGAGGCGTCATGTAGGAACCCAACGTGATAACTGTGTCCTGCACAGGGCAGCTTTCTGAAATGTGTGGTGAATACACAGCATCAGGAACTCTGCTATGCCAGGAGAAACCACCAAAAGTCCATTTTCAAGAAGGCTTCTAGACCCCTTGGGACTAACCATAAATTCATTAGTGAAATAAATTCAAAGTCTCCACTGTCACGCACAAGATTCTGCACAATGTCTCCTCACAGTCTCTCAAATGTCTCTTTGGGCTGCTCACTTCCTCTCGTCCAGGTCCAGCCAGATTGGTCTTTCAGTTCCACAGGCCAAGGTCTTTCCTACCCCAGGTCCTTGGCACATGCTGTTTCCTTTGCCTGGAAGGCGTTTACCCACTCTCTCTGGCTGCTTCTCCTCATCTGTGTCTCAGCTCCCATGCCAGCTTTTCACAGAGGCCTGCTCAACCACCGTATCTAGTTTTGGAGTCTCTCCTACCTGATAACTTTCCTCCTCAGCTCTTGTGTGTGTTTCTATCACAGCACTTTTAAAACTTGCAATTATTTTATTCACTGGTGCGGTTCCTATTTTTGCTGTCTCCTTCCTGGTAAGGCAGGAGCCCCAGCCCTCCTGTGCTGCCATCTGGCCTCAGCGCGCAGTCAGCCCTCAGTGCATGCTTGCTGGGCGAGTTGCTCAACCCCAGGTCTACAGGGTGTGGCACAGCAGAAAAGAAACCACCATGCCTGGGCTCAGAGCCTATTCCAGTAAGTGTCTGTTACATTTAAAAAGGAACTTGAGGGCCACGCAGTGGAAGAAGAGGCAAGTGGAGGATGAGGTGGAGCTCCTACTTGGGCTGAGGGTTGTGCAGAGGAGCTGGCAATCCGTGCTGAGCTGGGAGGAGCCGCAGGGCTTGGTGGCCATGTTGGGCCTCGGCATCAGGCAGGTGCAGGCGGTGTGGGAACTTGGCATGAGGCAGAAAAAACTGCACACCCCAAGGAGATCACTTTTGGAAGCCATGAATTGGAGCCTCTTAGAAAACAAGTCATGAAAGTTCAGCTGAAAGGCTTGGTGCTTGCCTGGAGGACCATCTCCTCCATCACCTTCTGTCATATGTGGCAGAAGGAAGTGCTTTTGGTTGGGCACAAGCAGGTCTGCCTGCAATGTGGGGGACCCAGGCTACAGCCTACGGCTCTCAGAGACCAGGGCAGCAGATAGGGTCAGGGATGCTGGGACCCAGGAAATGCATAGTGTAGGCCTGGACGGGGTGACCCAGCCAGGGGCTCTCTGAGAAGATGCCCTGCCTGGAATCCCAACCCTTTTGCACCTGACACTCAAAGGTTGACACGGTGCTGTACCCCCTGAGTGGTGGTAGCTAACACGGGGTTGGGAAGTTTGAAGCTGCAGCCACAAACCCAAGTCTGAAAGGCAAAACACTGGACCGGGAGGGAGCTTGAGCTCTTCCATCTCTTGTTGATGATCTGAGCTCATGGAGATTTCTCGCGGCTCTGGGAGAAAGACGTTGCAACAGCCCTACCTGTGCTTGGCAAGGTATGAAAAAGAGTGCAACCAGAGCAAGGGAGCGGGGCTGGGGCTCACGCTCGCAAGGCCTGTTCCCGCCTAGCACCTCCTGGTTGCCACAGCACTTGACCTATCCCTTTGTTTTGACCCTTGCCCTTCTGACCTCCCAGACCCTCTCTACGAAATGGGCACTATCATTAGTTCCACTTTAGAGATAAGGACACAGACTCAGAGGAGATGAAGAACTAAAACTAGATCTTCCCACTTGCTGCCAAAATTATTCGTCCTGTGTCTCCTACAGTTTTTAAAAGAGAAGAGGGCTGTGAGTTAGAAAAGCTGAGAGATCCACTGAGGTGTGCGCCGAATGTTGGCTCTCAGCTTTGTGGGTTTGATGTTTGGTTTCACTGCTGGAGGTGAGAGACGTAATTGCTTCCTGAGCCCATCTCCCCATGATGCGACAATTTTCCATCCCCAGGAACTGTTCGCCCGGGCTTCCTGGGGTTCGGAGAGGGTGTGAGGGAGACAGAGGCGCTCTCCTCTGTCAGCATCACTGGGGCAGTCTAAGCCTCCCACCTGGCTGATGCGTGTTCTTAATGCAGGATCCCAGCGTCCCTCCAGGGAGGGCTCATGGCACCAGAGACTGTGCCTGTCCAGAGCTCAAACAGGAAGGACTTAGGTTCACAGAGATAGACACCCTTGGAAACTGATGAGATCAATCTTACATAACTAAAGTGTGGCATCAGCTCAATCTGTGAAGTTTCTCAGCCATTTTTGATCCAAAATTCTTCTGCTAAAGATATCAGGCTTATGTGAAGCTTTTTTGTGATTTGCTATTATAAGCAAATATCTTGGTGAAAACAAACGACAATCTTAGAAAATGCTTTATTTTCTAATCAGTAAGACTTCACCCCTGTTCTCATAGGCCTTGCCATGAAAATTCCTTTGTTGTGCCACTGTAAAACTCATTGGATATTTCTTACATAGGATGGATAGAAAGACAGTGATTTTTGGAAAAGGGGTCTTTAAAAAGAAATATTTGGTGAGATTGTCAAAAATCATATTCCTGGGCTCTGCTTCCTGAGGTCCTAATTGAGTTGGTCTGGTTGGACTAAGGGATCCTTTCCAGGGGGCTCACCCACCTTTGGGAACCAGTGACTTAGGTAAGGCAGGGACGCGTCAGAGGCATTAATTTCAGGCACGGTGCCTCTTGGACCCCTTCCTCCCACTGCCTCCTCCAGTCAACCTGTCCTTTCCAGCGAAAGGCTGCAGAACACGCCTGCCCCAGTCAGCAGCCTCCCACCACCCAGTAAAGTCCCTATTAGTGAAATAAAATGTAGCACTTCAAAAAATGAAAGTCCATTTTGCAGAAGCCTAGCTGAGGGGAATTCAATTAGTGTGGAAGTGTGTTCATGTAACTCATCACCCACTCTGCTAACCTGCCTCAGACCTGTCATCTGGGGCAGGAGGAGCTTCTGTCAGCCAGACGGAAACTGGGTCACAAGGTGTGTGCACACCAGGCTTTTCCCCAGGGCATCTCAGAGCTCAGACGGCCAGGGAGCGAGAAGTGCCTAAAATCACCCATTGACTGTTGGGACTCAGCAGAGCTCGTTACCTTTTCAGGAGGCCACACACTGCCCTGGCTAAGCCGTCTGCCTTCGCACAGGCTTGGGCCTGCAATTGCCAGACCCATGGACGCGCTGGTTAGAAACGGGCCCAACAGCTCAAGTCTCGTCCCTCGTCCTTCTCTTTGCATCTTGTGCTCAGGAGGCTCATCTTCTCACTTGAGTGTGATGTAGACGGGATCTCTGGTCCTCGCCTCTTTCAAAAGCCCCATATCTGAATTTCTCCTTTCCTCTGCATACTTTTCAAATTCGAGCACATTACCCTCCCACGCTCTTGCCTCTGGAATTCCCATTTCCGCCAGGCTTCTTCCCAGGCTCCCTTCCTCACACCCGCCTCCCACCACCTGCAGTCAGTCACTGGCTGCTGGCGCCGCTGCCAGTTCTCCTATCTCTTTGGTTAAACCTGACAGAGCTTAGGGGAAAATCTGATGAACTGTTTACAAAATTGCACACAAAACATAGACTTACAGACGTAACCACATACATGCCTGCTCCCATGCTGTCTTTCGAGTCCACACTTTCCCTTTGTTGCTGTTTGAAAACCTCAGGTTGGGGTGGCAGAGACGTAGCGATGACTTCAGTTAGTTGGCACCACCCACATGAACATGCGAGGTAGGTAACAGGCCAGGGAGGCGTAGCGAATGTTTCTAGATTTAATCGTGGTCTTGTTGCCTACAATTTAATGTCGATTTCAGAGAGGTGGCCTTTTTTCTGAACAATCCTTTTGGAAGCCAGAGTCGTCATAAGAATAGCCGACCCTCTATCAAATGGCTTTTGTTGCTGACTTTTCCCCCTCAGAGCAGCTGGCTTGTAGAACTTTGGGATCAGGATCCCGTGAGGGAAAAGAGAACAGGCAATTTTTGCCAAATGCAAAAGGCTCGTGCCAATGTCCATGATGTCGCCTTCCCAGCCCCAAACTCTGGGGCTGACTGACATTGTCTCACTTCCTCGGTCTGTTCCGTCAGCAGTTTTTTATGGTGAGCAACATCTTAGACGGGCTTTTAAAATTTATATATCCTGCTTAAACAAAAGGTTAAACAGTATGGAAACTATTTTTTTCTTAAAAGTCAGTTTTTTAATCCCATGTTTCTCAGCCACCAGGCCATGGACTAATGTGATTAATTTCTACCATCCTATTAACATTTGCTTGGTGATTCTTTTCAGCTACAGCACTTCCTTCGTGGCTTCTCTGTCTTTTCTGCTCCCATAGTCTTCAGTAGGGAGTTGATAGAACTAGGATTTGCTCTGCATTTGCTGATCTAAATTATCAGTGCTCCAAGATCCAAGTGCTTCTGTTCCTTCAGCTTTGCATACTATACACTCTAGCGAGGCAGAGTACGTATGCATTGATCACGATGTCCAAAGTGTGCCTCCAATTGCGTGGCATGCTGAAGCTGATTACTTTTCCTGCAAGGGCAAGACTCTTGTTTAGGATGTCACCCCTGGAAGCAGTGATGGAACATTTTCTGTGTGTCCCTGGCATGGACCCAGTGCTGATCTGGATCATGTTTTGATGCTAAGTCAGACGGCTGGTGTGAGGAGAACCTTTCCTACAGTGTGGCCACCTTCATGTAATTAAGTCTTTCCAATGAGAAGTGGGAGGGGTTGAACTAGGAAGCACTGGGCAGTGTGCTTCATTGAGCTGTGGGCGGTGCCTCCAGGGAGGAAGAGAAGGTCTGCCCCCATTAGCTGACTCTGTAAAAATGTAGGCAGAGCTCAGACTCCTGTGCCCTCCACCCTGTGGGTCTTGACATTTGTGTGGGTTGCGAATGCAGAGAGAGAAACTTGTGCATTAAGAAGCCTTCATGAATCTTCTCTGTTTTCCAGATTTCCCTTGAGAGCAATTGTTGGTCATTTCATCTTTCTTATGCAACTTTTAAGATTCTTGGGGAAGAAAAAAAGAAATGGTTTTTTTGGTTCCTTCCCATTGGGATACCTTACAAAGAAAGAGTGAGGCTGAAAAATGTGAAGTGGAACATAAATTCTGAAACACCCCAGAATGTGTTGAGTTCAGAGTCAGTGCTGGAGAAATGGATCTAAGTCATAACTCCTCCAAAAAGGAAAAACACCCCTCCCATATAAAAACACAAATAAAATACAAATTTTGTGCATGCATTTAAATTTATGGTTTGTAAATGATTTTGTTGGATTCTGCCATATGATGTATATCACCAGTATTTCTGGTTTCCAGATGGGAAGTAGGAAATGGTATGCTAATGAATTATAGGTTTGACTCAAAGTTTAAAAAAAATCAAATTAAAATGCTTTTCAGTCAGTTCTCTTTTGTTTTGTTTTAAATCCAATTATTGCCCTGCCCTGTTATAAAATGTGACATTTGTCATTGCTTTATAGGTTTGGTTTTGCAAGGCCAGAACTCAGGAGGTTGTTTATTTCCTCCTACCTAACTTGCCTGCAATTAGGGTGTGTGGACAACAAGCGGATGGCTGTGCCTTACAGCTCGGCAATACAAACGTTAACAAAGAGGAAACTGGAGGGTTTTCAATTAGATTTTGCTTTTAAATTACTATTCTCCCCAAAAGTAGCTTATCATGAAAATTGCCAACATGATAACCTTCTCTAATTCTATTAGTCATTGTGCTATAAAGTGGTGATTTTTCTAGAGTAACATAATAAAGAAAATAAAGCTCCCAGTTGGAATTCTTTCCCGTTGCCTTAGCCTGGCTTTCCTTTTTGTGCCACTGCCTTACTGAGGAATAAACCCTCAGGGAGTATGAGTGAAGAACAGGGGACTGGGCAGGAGAGAAGGGAGGGACAACAGAAGACGTACTAACCGGGCGGCCACAGCTGTATGTGGCTGGTGGTTTCATCTCATGTAACCGTCCTCTGAGAAGCCACGTAACTGTGTTGCAGGACAGCCCATCCAGGAGAAGGAAGAGGAAGAATTATCTACATGCTCCTATGTTCTCCATATCTAAGGGACCCCCCCTTAGGGGTTAATTCTCTTGCACTTCTGCATTACACATGCCATTTTCATAGCCCTTGCCAATGTGTTGCTTAATGAACTTTGTTATATTTTACTGACTCTCAGGCTGTTGCCGATGGCCTAGGCGCCTGGCCTGCTACCCAGAAAATGATCGACCGGCTGGTTAAAGAGACCCTTGTGGGGGCCATGAACTATGGAAACCAATCACAGCTGTTTGTCAAGTTGCCTGAGTCACTCCTGCAGATGTCCTTTTGATCCACACACCTTAGTAAAGCAGTGGCCCCCAGAAAGAGGTCGTCTCCCAGCTGCTTCATAGGTAATGATCAGGGTGAACCTGATGGAGGTTATTTAGGCCTACGTGAATATTTGGGATTCCACTCCCACCATTCTTGGGCATGCTGCTGCTTTATTTTCCCTAATAGCAATTCCAAGCTGGAAGTATTGGTGCACCTTCTGGGTGGCAGCCCAGCCAATAGGGATCTGGGGGATTCAGAGTTATTTCTGGTTCATCCACCTGGATCCTCTCATGGAATTGCCATGGTCCTGGATCATCAGGATAATAAGGTGAGTACACTGCTCACCGAGTCCCGCTACAGTGGCCCACACAAGGGACGTAATGGGTCTCTGTAAGCTTTATGAAAAGACCCTGTGCCTCTTTCACTTGACCCTCGTGGATGAAAGTTCTTGGTGCAAGTAGGAAATGATTGTATAAAAGGTGAAGTCACACCTACTGGAATGGCAAACTCCCAAGTTTGTGGTGGTGGATTGAGAACAACTTTGACACCCAAAGGAGGGAACACCTTCGATTCTAGGATATACAGAGGAGGAAGAGTATTAGTGATCTTTGTTTTTCAGAATCACTCTTAGATCCTTTCCCACTGGTGTGGCATTTCTATTATTGCAAATGCCTTAAATTTGACTGATTGCTGGGTCTGCTATTCCCCAGCAGAGAGCTCTTGCTTCTATTGGATAACCATTCCCCTTAACTTCACCGTGAAGTCTTTTGGAAACAGCGTGAGATGGACCCTGTTCCTGAGTCTCTCACATGCAAAACACCTGTAAATCACAACTTATGAAACTCAGTCATTCTATGGAGTGGATGGATGCCACCTGGGGGAGGCATGCACAAATGGAACAGGTTATACTATGTCCCTTCAAGCAGTCCCTCCAAAAACAAGTCCTAGACTACATTATTTGAACTGACCTGGGAGCCCTAAGACCAAACAGTTAACCACAAGGCCATATAAGACACACCATCGACTTGTGTCTATAACTGGTATGAGTCACACTTTGGAGTATCAATAATTGTAAGCAACTTATTCTTTCCAGTAGCACAATGTACCCCCTGGGACTGTACTCATGTGGAAGCCAGGCATTAATCTGCCTTCCTCCTGAGAACATAGTGACCTTCGCTTTAAAGATGGTCATGCAAGGGAACCATAAGTGTTTAAGAAGATGCTACTAATAGATCATTTAGCCTCAGGTGACTGTGAAAATCTTCCTAATGAGCCTATCCCGGGTTACTTGTCAGAGGAGCTTCCCAGAGGGACAGCTTACTTATTATTTGCATGCATTATGTGGATGATCATCCCTGAGGTGGAACCCATCTAATTAGAAAAGGTGATGGGAACTTTGTTCCTGACTTTGGCTGAAGTGATTAGTAGCACCACTTGGAACCTGGAAGACATTCAAGTCAATTTCAATTCAGTTACCAGGGTTGTTATGGATGATAGAATTTTCTAGGCTTTGTTTTTGCAAGCCAGGGCAATCTGTGCAATCACTAATGCATCCGGCTGTGCCTGGATTAATGTGTTGGACTGAGGGGAAGGGTTAATACAGAAGCATAATAATAAAGCCATCTAGATTTATTAGACTCTTGGTTTATGGGATTTGTTCAGCTGGTTAAGCCTGGAACACTTGGGCATGGTTGAGATCAATATTGTAGGTTTGCCCCTCCTGCTGCATGGAGTTGTATTGGTACAAGCCTCAATTAAATGTTGTATGAGACAAATTAAAAGGATTTGGGTCTTCCTTGGGGGTCAGATTAATCATAATTATTGACAAAGTGGAGTATCATGGGAAAATTAACCAGAAGCCAGGACAGTGTAGAAATAAAGGGTGGATATTGCTGGTAAACAGTTTTCCATGGTTCTCTTGTGGTTCTGCATGCCTGGCAGGCAAGGCAGTTGTAAGCAAAGCCCTTTGTTCTGAATTATCTTTTCAAGAGTGTTTATATAGCAAACATATCTTTATCTATGTTAGTTTGTATAGTAAACCTCCTTGGAAAATAGGAATAGTGTCTTCCTCTGGAGCAAAGAGTATGCTCACTGCACATAATAAAGGATTCATATTTTAAAACTCAACCCTCTGCCTGCGCAGGTGGCATCTGGTGATCTTTGTATGGTGTGGAGGTACTTCAGGAGTTGGATCCTGGAAACTGACAAAAAATGCTGACATTTTGGCTACTGCTATTGCTGTGAGTAATAAACTGTTTTTCATTTCTGACCCAGGAGTCTTATATCTTTTACAGCATCTCTTAAACTGTAGTAGGCTAACTTGCTAGTGTACAAGTAGGGTAAAATACCACATCCTTCACAGTTTTTGGCAATATGCTATTACTTATTATATGCCATATAATTATTATTTACTTATTATATACCATATAATTATGGTATATAATAAGTTTAAAATGTATAAAATATTCATTGTTCCTTTAAACCTCTCACTAAATTAACAGTTATGCTCATAAGGCAACAAGGAGATAAAATGGAATCATAAAAAAATGAAAAAGAGAAAGGAATAAGAACACAGATGCGACAAATAGAAAAGAAATAACAATATGATAGGCTTAAATTTAACCCTATCAGTAATCACATTAAATGTAAATGATCTAAACACTGCAAAAAGGAAGAGATGGTCAGATTGAATAAAAAAGCAAGAACCAATTATATGTTGGTTATAATAAACACACTTTAACTGTAAAAACACTAATAGGTTAAAAGTAAAAGGATAGAAAAAAGATGCGTCATGTTAATGAAAAGAAAGTTGAATGGGGCTATATTAATACCAGACAAAGAAGATTTTAGAACAAAGAATATTATTAGAGATGATGGATATTTCATAAAGAAAAATGAAGCCAATTAATCAAAAGGACATAACAACCCTAAACACTTATGTACCCCAAAATAAAACTTCAAAATAAATAATAGAACTGCAAGGAAAAATAGATAAATCTATAGTTATAGTCAGAGATAACAGTATCTCTCTCTCAATGAGTAGATAAATTAAACAGAAAATCAGCAAAAATTGAGTAGGCTTGATTAACACCATAAAGTTGACCTCATTGTAACTTACAAGACACTGACCTAACAACACCTGATTTTTTCAATTACATATGAAAAAATTACCAAGATAAAGAGACCATAAACTTCTGGATTTATGTATTTAAATAGTACATAAATAATCATGAACAGTGTTGGTAGAAATATGAACTTTAAAGGCCATTCTGGGGAGGTCTCAGGTGGAAATGAGGAACATGTTGTTGGAAACTGAAAGAAAGGCAACCCTCGCCATAATGTGGCAAAGAACTTGGTTGAACTGTGCCCTAGTGTTTTGAGGTGGGTAGAATTTGTGAGTGATAAAATTGGATATTTAGCTGAGGAGATTCTAAGCAAAGTGCTGAAGGAACTGCTTGCTCCTGACTGCTTATAATGAAATGCAAGAAAAAAAATTTGAATTGAAGACGAAATTGTTGAATAACAGGAAGCAAAACTTTTTTAAGTTTGGAAAATTCTCATACTAGCTGTATTATAAAACGTAAGAAAGCTTGTTCTGAGGAGAACACTAAGGGTGTGGCCAAACCACCATTTGAGAAGGAAACTAGCTTGGGTGTGACCCAGGGCCCTAATCAGCCAACCTAGCAGAAACAATGACAGTTTGAACCCAAGGGGATCAAGCTGGAATGAAATTAAAAAAAAAAATGCTGCTAGACTTCTTAGATCCTACAGGACTGGACCATAGAGATATTTGGCTTCTGTTCTTCAAGACAAGGGAAAAAAAATAACCCTGAGTATGACTCAGAGATCATCAGGGTTGACTCTTGGGTTTCAAATGGGGTTGGGGCATAGCCTCAGTTTCAACAGGCAATACTGGATTCCTGAAGCCTTGGGGGGTGTGACTCCCCACTTAGCAGAGCCTTGGGGGCACAACCCCTTCCTGGCAGGACCACAGCAGGGGGACTACCACTCCAGTCGGTCCTGATGGCAAAGCATTGAACCAACAAGGATTCTTCTAGAGCCTTAAGATCTAATAGCATTTGCTTTGCTAGCTTTTGGACTTGTGAGGCCCCATCACCCCTTTCTTCTTTCTGATTTCTCCGTTTTGGAATGAGAAATGTCCACTGTATGCCTGCCCACCTTTGCATTTTAGAAGTGCATAACTTATCTGGTTTCACAGGTTCATAGCTGGAGAGTAATTTGCCTTAGGATGAATCATACCTTTGGTCTCACTCATATCTGATTTAGGTGAGACTCTAGACTTAGACTTGAGACTCAATGGTGGAACGAGTAAAAGCTTTGGGGGCTGTTGGGATGGAATGAATGTATTTTGCATGTGACAAAGACATAAAATTGGAGGGCCCAGGGGCAGAGTGTTATGGACTGAATATTTGTGTCCCTGAAAAATTCATATGTGATGGTATTTAGAGGTGGGTGTATTTGGGAAATAATTAAGTGCAGATGGGCTCATGAGAGTTCAGACACCCGTAAGGGGATTAGTGTTCTTATGAGGAAAGAAAGAGACCAGAGCTCTCTCTCTCCGATGTGAGATAAAACAGCAAGAAGGTAGGTACCTACAAGCCAGAAAGAAGGCACTCACCGGGAACCAAATCTGCTGGCAACTTGATCCTGAACTTCCCAGCCTCCAGAAATGTCAAAAATAAATGTCTGTTATTTAAGGACATCCCTTTTCTCTTCTGTGGTATTTTGTTACAGCGGCCTAGGCAGACTAAGGACGGCCAGAATAGCCTTGCTCTCCACTGAGGCAATTCCCTTCTGGGGACTACTTAGTGTTCTGTGTATTTGAAGGTCTTTCTTCCCCGGCTGGTGGGAATACAAGTAAATTCTGTCCCTGGGGATTATGCACCTGTTCCCTTTCAGTGTCTCCTCCTGGCCCCACGCCTGACATTTATTGTTCCTGCCCATGCATGCACATGCCAGTACTTAGTACTTAGTACTTCTCTTGTACATTTCCCTGAGAAGTTTCCCAACTTTGATCTCACCAGATTATTAACTTTGGTTTCTCAAGTCAGGGAGACCACCAGGCTCTGTTTGAATTTCCTTCTCCAGCACTGTGGGCTGCAAACGAATCCCACATAGGAAGCTGGCCATTAACCCCACTTGTCTCCTTTCTCTCAGAGTCCTTTCCCTGGGATGCCAGTTATCCAATGACTGCAGACTATTGTTTCATATATTTTGTCCAGCTTTTTATTTGTCTAAGATGTAAGGGCAAATTTCGTTTCTGTTTATCTACTGCAGCCAGAAGTATAAGTTTACATCGCATCCTAACAGGAGTGCTAGGGGAAGGTTCTGGCCTCTATGCACTGCAAGAGCTGGGTGCTTGGGAAGCCCCCCATGCTACAGGAGCTGGGTGCTGGACAAACAGCACCCTGCAGGAGCCTGGCAAGCACACCAGCACCAGGAAGCCGAACATATTAGCCCTGTAGTGTCTCTCCATCACCCTCTACTGACAAAGTTTAACATCATGCTATCTGGAAAGGAGAGCTATTTAAGGGACCCATATCCATTTTCACAGAGTAAGCAATGAAGGATGAATTCAGACAAGATGCCATAAATTGATAACCAGCATACATATTTGGGGGATTGCTGCCTTATCAGTATTTCAAAATTATGGGGCCATCTGGTAAGTTTAGATCTATAACACCAATTAAATGCAATTAATGAAAAATTTTAAGCTTGAGTTGTAGGACTGAGATTTATTTAGTTCTGAGAACAGTGGCTTCATCCATTCTTAGCATAGAACAAAATAAAACTTACACAGTTAAAATAGCAAGATATATTTGTTTCCATTCTTCCTACATGTTTGGTAGAAAAGAAAAAGAGAGGAAGGAAACGAAAGTTACTGAACTACTTCTATGTACTAAGTGCCCTGCATGTTTATTTGACATTCTCAAGATGGCCCTGTAAAGACGGTGGTTGTGTGATGTTTCACAGGTGAGCAAATAGGGTTGGGACAGTTTGCAAGCACAAGAATCTTCTGGGAAGCTTGCGAAGAATGAAGATGACTAGCCCCACAGTTTCAAATTCAGTACCTTATAAATGAAGCCCAGGAATGTATATTTTAAAGAAATATCCAAGAGATTCTGGTACACGTTGTCCATAGGCCACATTGTCAAAAACACAATTTCAATAGCTTGTTCAAGTTCATGGGGTTCAAGGCGAGCTTCAGACTGAATGGAAGATGATTTGTCTCTAACCACACGCATCCTTCCATCCCTGCCTTATCACGCCATGCATTAGCAGTGAGAGTAGGAGAGCAATTATTGGACTTAAACTAGCAAATTTCCAACCCACCCTAGAACTATGTGTGCAGGGAATAATCAGATGGTGAACAAAGAGCTGTCTGTAAATGAGTCCGGAGCTAACAGGCTATGTTTCAGCAACAACATTTTATTGGAACGGCTCTGAGTGAGCTGTCTCACTGTTGTGATGACACCGTAGGTCCTTCTTTTCCTCTCAACTCATTGATGGATTCACAGTGTGACCTTAGAGAAATCAGTTAACAATCAGTGGGATGTCTTCTTTATCTAAAAAGTTGACGATAATTGATTATAAATTACATAATTGTCAAATAATGTGAGTATCATATAATAAAAATATTAAATCATAACGAACACTTCCAAGACCGTCAATGGTCAAAGAAATCTGACATCTTTCAAAGTTAATAGTCAAACACTAATCAATAATGCTTGTTTTCTTAAGTGGTTCCAAATGAAATAATTTTAGATGTTTTCCAGTTGAGTGATGTATCATGCCATGCAATATCTGGGATGAAGGACTAGAACCAAGCTGTGTTTTGTGTTCGGAAAACATATCTAATTTTAGAGAATTTGGAGTTCAATGCAATATTAAATAGAATGCATTCCATGTGTGAATGACTCATTTAGTTCTGCCCTTGACATGCAAAAGGGACATTCAGAGAAGGCTTATTTAAGTTATTGGGTAACTTTCTCTTCAAAAATGGAAACAGGCTAGGAGCAGTGGCTTATGCCTGTTATCCTAGCACTCTGGGAGGCCGAGGTGGAAGAATCGCTTGAGGTCAAGAGTTTGAGACTAGCCTGAGCAAGAGTGAAACCCCATCTCTACTAAAAATAGAAAAATTAGCTGGGTGTTGTGGTGTGCACCTGTAGTCCCAAGCTACTTGGGAGGCTGAGGCAGAAGGATCACTTGAGCCCAGGAGTTTGAGGTTGCTGTGAGCTAGGCTGATGCCATGGCACTCTAGCCTGGGCAACAAAACGAGACTCTGTCTCAAAAAAAAAAAAAAAAAAAAAAAAAAAGGAAAAGGTATCTAAACCAAGGCCAAATTTTGTGTCAGTCAAATGAATAGGCCTGTGGATGAAACTTTGTATTAGAATTCTGACATCCCTGGCATGTAAAGACAGATTTTTGTCCCTCTGTTCAATAAAGAACTCTACTAGAAAAGACCATGGTCGTTTCATGGGTAGAATAACTCAACTTCATAAAGTTCTGTCCGAGTTAATCCATAAATGTAATGTAACCTCAATATTCTTTTAACCAGATAAATCAACTGTAAACATCATGTGAAAAAATATGTAATTAAGAATGGCCAGGAATATTTTTAAAAAAAGAGCGAGAGAGGACTATCTCTACCAGATATCAAAACATAATGTAGAAATACCAAAATTAAAACAATGGGAATTGGTGCATAGCTAGAAAAACAAATAAATAAAACAGAAAGCCCAGAAAAAATACAGATAGAAATTTAATGGATGATATACATGGAACTTTAATATAGCAGAAGAAAATAGGGACTATTGAATTAATGGTTTGCGGTAATCTTTATAATTAGTATCTTGGAAAAATATTGAATTCCCATTTTACATATTATACACACAAATATTTACAGATTGATTATAATTTAGGTATTAAAAATGGAAATTAAAAGTATTATAAAAGTATAAAGGATTTGGAAAATTTAAATAGGGAAATTCTTTCTAAGAATAAAACCATTAAAAAAATTGATAAATTTCTTGACAAAACAATTGTATTGCAAATAAATTTAAACAAAGACAAAAGAAAAAGGACCAATTTCATCCTATAAAACCAGAAGACCAACAACCCAACAGGAGAAGAGAAAAGATATGAAAGGATCATTCATAGAAAAGAAAATATAAATTATGTTTTTCAAACAAACAAAATGATATTCAACCTCATTTGTAATAAGAGAAATAGTAATTAAAATGACAATGACAATGACTTATTTTACCTACCACATGAGTAATATATGCTGCATTGGCTAGAATGTAGAGAAACAAGTTCTTTCATTGTTGTTGAAAATGTAATTTGGTATAACCTTTATGGAGTGCAATTTAGCAATGCCTTTCAACATGGAAGGTGCTTGCACTGTTTGACCTTGTGCACATTTAGGCTTATATCATTATTAACATCAGTGAGTAGTATTTTGTTATATAAACTACACTTACTAACTAGTTTGCTTCCAAATTTTGCTACTATAAACAGTGCTGTAGTATAATCTGCCCACTTATCCTATTATTTCTGAAGAACAGATTCCTATAAGTTGTTGAATTACTTGTGTTAATAGCTTCTCTGAATGAACTAGAAAAACGAAACTGGAAGTTGAGAGCCCATTATACATGCTGTTAGTAAAAAGAGTCTTCTGTCCTTTTCAAATACTTACTGTTGTTCGTAGGTCCTGCACCTGCCTTTAAAAGTCACATTTTCACTATGACTTTTTTTTTTTTTTTTTACCTTACCTCTATCTCTTTACTGTCACAGCTACCATTTCCTTTTATATAGCATTTACCTTTGGGAAAAAATAACCACAGTTACTTTGACTTTATTATAATTTTTCTTTTTAAATGGATTACCATTGTTGTGTCTGATTTTTCTTAGTGAGACAGCAGAGGTCTGCTCAGAGTAGCTTTACGAAGCCATCTGTGTGCATCTGTGTGTACGGAAAAGCAGAGACAATTAAAACCTGTTGACAACTTTGGGCAAAGCTGTGGGCCTCATGTTCTGTAATTTATGTGAAAAGCTGAAGAACAATCAGTTCAAGCTGGCTCTTCAAAGAGGCACAGTCTGTAACGTGCTTTTGGCAGTTCAGTGTCTTTGCACTGCAGCAAAGGACTTTCTGAGTCCCAAGAATTCTGAGATGTGCAGCAGGATCTCATGAGCAGGACTCACGAAAACAAACACACGTGTTGCTGCAGAAAGAAGAGGGAAGCTGCTGATGTTTTTTCCCATTTTCCATCTGACTCCATTCTCTGGTTGACAGACAAGCATGCTGCACAGCGTTCCATCCTGTTGCTTACTGCAATACCAGAGTTTATATTAGACGTTGGATGAGCCCATTCTGACGTTTGCCACAGGACATGTCGGCAGAGACGCACAGTGCTTAAGTGCTTGGGGATGCAGGGGTGTGTGGGAAGGACTTCGTCTATCTGCCACTCAGAATTGTGTTTAAATCCTAGCTCTGCCATCTCCTAGCTGGCATGCCTTCGGCAACTCTCTGTTTCCTACTTGAAGAAAACAATACCTGGCTTACCTGGGGTGGATGTGATGGTTAGAGGTAATGAATGCAACATGGCTTACTTCCCATCTTTTCTTCTTGTCTCCTTGTTGCCTTCTACATCCTGTTCTGCGGTTCCCATGCCCATCTTCCACTGCAATTGCTCTGGCCAGGTCACCAGGGCCATCTCAGTTACTAAATCACTGTCTCTGTCTCAAGAATATTGGTTGACAAATTTCACTCTCCTCAAACATTCCCTTCCTTGGCTTCCAAGAAGCACACTTTCATTGCTTTCTTCTGCCTCAGTGGGCACTTCACACTCTCTGGTGTCTTCCTCTCCCCTATCCTGAAGTCGTTGGTACTGAGTTTCTGTCGAGAATCTTCTTCCTCTGTACACCTTGCTGCACAATCCCATTCATACCCGTGATGTTCATTATCATTTATATATTGGAGTGTCCACTACACAATTTAAGTTCAAACAACATACCTCAGTTGATCTCTAGATGGCAATGCTTGGGCACCACATGTTGGGCCAGAAACCCAGAGGGTGTATCCACTTACGTTCCTCATTCACCTAGCCTGGCCTCAGCTCCCTTCCCTTTTCTGGGTCCCAGGGTGTCAGAGAGCCAGCAGGTCTCCTGAGGGGAGGAGTCCAACCCAACCTGGCCCATCTTGGTTTCTGCTGATGTGGTGAATGCAGAGCCCAGATTTGCTGAGTTGTGTGTGCAGTGCGGGCAGTGGGCCACGTCTTCATCTCCACAGTGATCACTAGTAGTTAGGTGGAGTCTTGGCCCTGAGGGTAGTGACTCTTTTAGAGTGGGTTTCCAACTTCTTGTGGTTCCTCTCAAGGAAGGGGGCTCCCATCCAAATTGGGAAAAGCCTTCAGGATTAAAAATCCTCCCCCCATGTACTTCGTCAGGGCCCCAGAGTCAAAGCAGTGTGAAAAGATCTGGCATTAGCCATGGAATGTCATGATGTCACAGTGGACACTGCTGCCTTTGATGACTCAAGGCCTCACAGAGAGGCAGAACATTTGAGTCTTCCCCTGAGAGGAAATGAGGCTATTTGGAAATGTGGCGGCAACTTCAACAGAAAATAGGGCCACACAGGAGAAGTGTTGCCTGTGTTGGGGACTCCCAGCTGGTCCAGAGTGTGGTGCCAGCTGCTGTACTCTGGTGCTGATGGAAGGTCTTTTTCAGTGATCTTGGAGTGAAGGCAGCTCCATGTGTTAATGTCCCAGAAAGAGAGAGTATTGTCCTTCTCTCCCAATCCTTAAGTGTCGAGGATGTTACAGATTGGTTCATGTACATGGTCACTTTCTAGGCTGGTTCCATGAAAGTTGGGTTGGGAGAGGTTCCAGGTTCACAGTCTCCTTTGTGTTCAGCATGTATGCCATTTATCAGGAGCTTCCAGCTTTCCACTTCCAGGCATATATTATTGCAGCCCCTAGCCCTCTTCTGGTTGGGTAGGGCCATGCAACTGGTTCTGATCAATGACTTGCAGGCAGATATGATATAGGTCACTTCCAGGCAAGAGCTTGCCATTGCTGGTCCTGGGTCCTCCAAAGCTCTCTTTTCCCTCTGGTAGGCAGTGACAAGTTTGGAAATGATGAGCAAGCCCTCTGCTGACCCATGATGGGCAAGTAACAAGAGTGAGAAATAGAACTTTTGCTGTCATAAACCACTGGCATTGTTCAGACTATTTGTTACCTAGCTTATCCTGACTGATACACACTCTCTCTCATCCAAGCACCTATTCTCTTGAATGGCATAGGAAGTTTTTATTTATTTATTTATCTTTTAATTTCAGCATATTACAGGGGTACAAATGTTTAGGTTACATATATTGCCTTTGCCCCACCCAAGTCAGAGCTTCAAGCCTGTCCATCCCCCAGACAGTGTGCACCCCATCCCATAGGCAGTTTTTAAAAGACATTCATAACACAAAGACTTTTTATACCCCTCTAACTGTGGGTCTTCAGTGAGGCCCACATTTATTTAATTAAGAGGGTAACCAAACAAGATATTCTTCATTGAGCAAGGAAGATCTGCTTTCAGATAATTTTCTATATGTCCCAGGACCATGAAGCTCTTGACAGCTTTTCTCAATAAGGAAAAGAAATGTCTCTGGTAGGAGCCCCTGTTAGAGCATCTCTACCTTGTCTCTCTTCCAGATCCCTCTAGGCCCTCGGACTTCAGATAGGCAGTCTTTAACTGCCTATTAGGTATCTTCCCTTGGATGTCACATCTGCATCTCAAACTCAACATGTACAAAGTCAAAGCCATTGCCTTCACCCCAAATAGGCCTCTTTTACTGTGTTCTCCATCTTCAGGAATGTTCTCATTGTCCATTCAGTGGAATCACCTTTGACCGCTTTGTCTTCCTCTCCCTTCACACTAAATCTTTTGCTCAGATTTATGGCTTCTGCCTCCTTCTGGTCCCACAACTCACTATTGCTTTCCTAAATCAACGTAAGCCTTCTAATGGGTCTTCCCACCCCCAATCTTTCCTCTTTTCTATCCACGCTTCACCTTGCAGCCAGAGTGATATTTCTACAAGGAGATCTGATCATAACATTCCCTTGTGGGAAGCACTTTAAAAGTTGTTGCCAACTTTTTAAAATGTTGTCTACAAATCCCTGATTTGGCTCCTGCTTCCTTCTTGGGCTACTCTGACTCATATTCTATGGTCACCACACAGAACATAACTGAAAGTTGCATACTTAAAAAACAAATCTCTTAGTCTTGTTCCTCCAGCTGAAACACTCTGCACCTCTCTTCTCAGTTGATAATCCTACCCATTTATTTGTCCTTAGCTGGCACGCACGTCCTTTGGGAAGCCGCCTTTGACCCACCCAGGCAAGAGTAGGTGGCCTCTTGTGGGCTCCTCTCACAACCGATCCTAGTGCTTATTGCTGTATAATTCTGTCATAATTGCCTGTTCCTGCTCATTGCTTCTCACTGAAATACTGTGTGCTAAGTGTTTACAAACATATGTCATTTAATCTTCACAACAATGCCCTGAGATAAATAATATTCCAATTTCAGAATGGGGACACCAAGGAACGGAGATGTAAGGAAAGTAGTTTAAAGTCAATAACTAGCTAATGGCAATGCGGGACTGAACCCATGAGTCTGCATACAAGCTCTTGAGCTTAAGCACTGTGCTTAAGCCCTACACAGCTGCAGGGTGTACGGAGATGGCCGACATTGTTCATCGCTGCATTCCCAGTGCTCTAGTACATGGGCTGGCACATAACAGGTGCTCAATAAATGTAGTTGAATAAATGAATACAAGAAAGAAAAATGAAAAGCTGCCTGGCAAATGGTAGGCACATAGAAAGACTAAATTTTATTTCCTTTTACAAACTTTATGAGCAACAAAGCTGAAAAAAGGGAAGAAAATCAGAGAGTAGGAGCTCGTTTTCTAGGCAAAATACAGGAAACATGTCACAGGGAAGCAGGAAGCAGTATTTGCAATTGCTTTTGAAAGAGGAGGCAGTTCTGTGCGGCTATACTTGCTGAGTTCAAGGACTTTTTAAAAAAAATTTTAAACATTTTTAATGATTATGGGTACATAATAGTTGTATATATTTATAGGGGGCATGTGATATTTTGATAGAGGCATACAGTGTGAAATAATCAAATCAGGATAATTGGGGTATCCATCACCTCAAGCATTTATTCTTTCTTCGTGTTAGGAACATTCCAGTTTCACTCTTAGTTATTTTAAAATATACCCTAACTTATTATTGGTTATAGTCACTTTGTTGTGTTATCAATCAAACAGTGTTCATTCTATTAACTATCTAACTATATTTTTGTACCCATTAACCACCCCTCCTTTATCCTTCCTTCCCCACTACCGTTCCCAGCCTCTGGTAACCTTCATTCTACTCTCTGTCTCCATGAGATCAATTGTTTTTAATATTTAGCTCCAACATATGAGTGAGAAAATGTGAGAGTTGTCTTTCTGTGCTTGGCTTATTTCTCTTTTTTTTTTTCTTTTTTGAGACAGTCTCACTCTGTTGCCTGGCCTAGAGTGCTGTGTTGTCAGCCTAGCTCGCAGCAACCTCAAAATTCCTGGGCTCAAGTGATCTTTCTGCCTCAGCCTCCCAAGTATCTGGGACTACAGGTGCATGCGCCACCACACCTGGCTATTTTTTTCTGTTTTTAGTAGAGACCGGGTCTCTTTCTTGCTCAGGTTGGTCTTGAACTCCTGACCTCAAGAGATCCTCCCGCCTTGGCCTCCCAGAGTGCTAGGATTATAGGCATGAGCCACTGTGCTCAGCCTGTGATTTGCTTACTTTACTTAACATAATGTTCTTCAGTTCCATCAACCTTGTTGCAAATGACAGGATTTTATTCTTTTCTGTGGCTATATAATATTCCATTGTGTATCGGTACCATAATTTCTTTATCCATTCATCTGTTTATGGACATTTAGGCTGATTCCAAATTCTGGCTATTGTGAATACTGCTGCAATAAACATGGGAGTGCAGATATCTTTTCAATATACTGATTTTCCCTCCTTTGGACATACACCCAGCAGTGGGATTGCTGGGTCATATGGTAGTTCTATTTTTAATTTTTTGAGGAACCTCCACACCATTCTCCATAGTGGTTACACTAATTTACCTTCCCACCCACAGTGTACAAGGGGCCCTTTCTCCACAACCTCACCAACATTCATTATTGCCTGTCTTTTTGATAAAAGCCATTTTAACTGGGGTGAGATGATATCTCATTATAGTTTTGATTTGCGTTTCTCTAATGACTAATGATGTTGAGCATTTTTTCATATACCTGTTGGCCATTTATGTGTCTTCTTTTGAGAGATATCTCTTCAGATCCTTAGCCCATTTCTTAATCAGATTATTTGATTTTTTCCTATTGAGTGGTTGGAGTTATTCATATCTTATAATTATTAATCCCTTGTCAGATGGGTAGTTTGCAAATATTTTCACCCATTTTTTGGGTTGTCTCTTCACTTTGTTGATTGTGTCCTTTGCTGTGCAGAAGCTTTTTAGCTTGATGTGGTCCCATTTATCCAATTTTGTTTGATTGCCTGTGCTTTAGGGGTATTACTCAAGGAGTACTTGACAAGACCAATGACCTGAAGCATTTCCTCAATGTTTTCTTTTAGTTGTTTCATAGTTTCAGATTTTATATTTAAGTCTTTAACCTATTTTGATGTAATTTTTATATATGGTGAGAGATAAGGGTCTGGTTTCATTCTTCTGCATATGGATATACAGTTTTCCCAGCACCATTTATTGAAGACACTGTTTTTTCCCCACTGTATGTTCTTGGAAGCTTTGTTGAAGATAAGTTCATTATAGGTGTGTAGATTTATTTCTGGGTTCTGTATTCTGTTCCATTGGTTTATATGTCTGTTTTTATGCCAATGCCATGCTGTTTTGGTTACTACAGCTTGTTTTTGGCAGTTCAGGTTCTCACTCTACCTTAGTAAACCGCTGCATCACAAAAGAACCTTCTTTTCAGCTTCAGCACTGTTCCCTAGCAGACTATACATTCACCTATATTTCCTTCAAGATATCAGACTATAAAAAAAAGTTTCTCCCTTGAAATTGAAGAAAATCCCTGCTTATGGGAAAGGGTTTCCAGCAAGTTCAATATCAACTAACATTTGGCTATTTGGCTAATGTGTAAATAGCAATATAAAAAGACTTTTTTTTTTTAGTAGGAATTTCTGTGTGGCAGGTGAGGCTGGTAGGGTTTTTGACACTTTTGGGTCCCTATCACAAAGTGTTTTAGGGTAAATTTAAAGATCAATTAAAAACTTGGCTGGGCATGGTAGCTCATGCCTATATTCTCAGCCCTTAAGGAGACTGAGGCAGGAGGATTGTTTGAGACCAGCCTGGGTAACTTAGCAAGACCCCATCTCTCTCTCTCTCTCTCTCTCTCAAAAAAAAAAAAAAAAAAAAAGACCCATGAAAGTAAATAAATAAAATAGTAAGCAGAACTTAGACTAAAAAATTCTAGTCTTTTACACTCCCCTTCTTGCCCCTAATTCCACTATGCAAAAGCAACCATTTTTACCTGTTTCTCCTTTTAGTATTTTGTGGATAAATATCATGTCCGCCAGAAAAACTCAAGTTTTTGAGAAATAACTTGATTGCTTGAGGGCATGTGCCAGGTTTCTGATGTTCACTGTCTTTTTAATATCCTTTCTTTATTTGCAGAGTTTCCTATATGGTGTTACGGGTCACACCTCCCCAAGGTTGGAGCCAAGACTCATTGTCCAGACTCCTCTGCTGGAAGGAAGCAGGCTGTGATTTACACTCTGCTAACCAGCAATACCCACACTGGGCTGTGACTTAGGAGGTAGCAGAGGAGGGAGTCCTGTGTAGGGAATCCACTGTCTTTCGTAAGTGTGGTCGTAGTGCTTTGACTACTACTTGGAGCACTGCTTGCTCGGGGGAACAGTGGCAGAACTGCCATCCAGGCCTGGGTGTCCTCGGAGGGGCTGTGCGGTCTGCACCAGCTGCTGGGGTGGTGATAGAGGGGTCTCCCGAGAGCAGCCTGTATACAACCACTCACTGCAGAGCCACCCAAGGAGCTGACACATGCTTTTCCTTCCCTATGAGTCTAATGCCACCACTCCTATTACCTCTTTGACAGTGTAGCTGGGTTCGGCATTGTGTGAAACTGCGTAGCCATTTCCATAAGCCTCTACGGGATTCCGTGAGCTATCTAGTACAATACAGGAAATACATTTTCTGTTTAACCTAGCCATGCTGAGTTCCACTGTTTGCAATAAAGAACTTTAACTGATCCATTTGATCAAGATCTATTGACCACTGCTATGAGAGATGAGGATTTATCTTACTTATAAATGCCCTGCCTCCTTTTCTTCCTCCCTTCCAATTTTTGGTGACTGTGTCTTTATTTTAATTCTTCTATTGGTTACCTTTGCAACATAAGCATTAGTAACAAGCCTACGCTTCTTATTCCCGAGACTTCATTCATCTCACTCAACACTTACAAGATCTTAACTTCTACTCTTCCCTCCATCACTCATCACTTCACTTCTGTCTTCTGTCCGCTGTAGCTGTGCTCTTACACTGTCAAAGTTGATAACATTCCTCCTCTAGTCTTTGATCATAATTAAATCTCCTGTGCTTTATCTCTCAGTAGATTCTAAAACTGGAAAACTAATAAGCGGCATTGACATTATTAAGACTATATAAATGTTGACTGCAGCCCCGAGTAAGGAGCTAATGATTACATTTCCTGCTCTGTGAGCTTTGGGTCATGACTCCTGAGCTACTTCAAGCAGAATGTTCCTAGCTTCAAGGTCACATGGCTTTTCGGTTCCTACATTTTAGCAGTCACTCCAAATCTAGTCACGTTTTTATTCCTTTCATTTTTGGACCTTGATTTGTTTTTCAATATTTATCCGGTGCTTCTAATTGGAGTCCTTTTTTCTTATTTTCAAAAGAATCTTGAGTCTCCACCATAACCTGAGAGGTGTCCCGCCTTTCAGTAATGCTAAGTGCTGCATGGAGTCTCTTTATCTCCTCCTTGTCCCCTGCAGTAAGGTCCCTCCGGGGGCTCTAACCTGGACCCGTTCTTGTCCAGACCTGCTGCACAACCATCATCCTTGGGATTCTCTTTAGTGGCATTCTGGATTAAAGGATAGTCCTGGATTCCATGACATATTTTTAGTCTTCTCCTTGGTTTTACTGGCATATATACTCAGAAGACTTTTTCAGACAAGAAGTATGGCATATAAATTAAATCTTTGCCGGTCTGAAAATATTTTTATTTTGCTCTCATACAGCAATGATAGCTTGACTGGGCATAGAATTTTAGGTTCAAGAGATTTTTCCTGCAGAATTCTTGACATGTTGATTCATTATCTTCCGACTAATGTGAATAATGACAAGTTGGAAGGTTCTCTGCATTTTCCTTTGGAAGCTTTTATGATTTTTTTTATCTTTGGTGTTCTGAGATTTCAGGAGGACATGCTGGCTGAGTAGTCATTTTCCTTCACCCTGCTCAGTACTCAACAGACTCATCAAATGAAGAAATGTCCTATTATTTCTTTAAAAAAATTCTCCTATCCACTTTCTTTGTTCTCTTTTCTGCAGTTTCTCTTAGGCAACTGGTGGGTTTCTGCAACTCTTGTATTAGTCCTTTATTAATCTCACCTTTATCCTTCAAATTTGCCACCTCTGCCATTTGCCTTCAGGTCGAGGAATGTATTTTGGCTTTATGTGTCAGCTCTTCTTTTGAATTTCATATTTTAGAGATTATACTTTTAATTTATAAGAACTCTTTTGTGTACTCTGGTAGTTTTCTTTTCAATCATACTATTCTTGCTTTATGAATATAATCTTCTCTAATCTCTTTAAAGATATTTATAAACTATTTTTAAAAATCTCTTCTAGTTCTTGAATTATTTCTGTTCCTTTGAAACTTTGTATGTTTTGGTCTTTTTTATTTCCTGCTGGTGGCTGTCTTTAAATGTCTAGTAACCTTGTTTGTACATTCACATTGATGAATAAAGGATTCAAGTTTCATAATAATGGCTGTCTAGTGTAGGTTCCTTTTGAATTTGAGTTGATGATACGTTTCTTGATAAGTACCTCCCCTGAATGGCAAGGCAGACAAGGAACTGTGTGCCAATGCACAGGTCTAGCTAGCTGACGGATTTCACTTTAGGATATACACGTGGGGGAACCAGCCTTAAATTAGACATTCTGCTTCATCTCCTTCCACCAAATGCCAGAATAAGGGGAGCTTCCCTCTTAGATCGACACCCACACTCAGATACAAATTCCTCTCCAGCCAGTTCATTCACTTGCTTTAAATTAGAGTCTCCTGATATTCTCCCTCCCTTTTCAGGAGACAAAAGCCTGCGCCCTCTACTCTATGTGGGAGGGGAGCCACTGACCTCACCCCCAAATGCTCGCTGGCATTCTGGGAGGTTGACTGGCAGCCACTTCCCCTGAAGTTCCCCTCATATGCGTATTTAGACTTTGGTTCCCTCTACTCTGTTTCATCCATTAACATGTTTCCATCCGCTCCTGTATTCCAGAAATGTGTTGAAGTCTCTCATCTGTGAAAGACCTTCCCTCCCAATTTCTTCATTTCTGCATATTTATTTCCTTTTGCACTCCAACACTGTCGTGATAGTGGGATCTCTGGCAAGGGGGGTGGCATACTCTCGTGTTCCTTCTACTGTCTGGCACCAGACACGTGCCCACCTCCAGGGTGCTGTTTTTAAAAATGGGCTTTTTTTGTTGTTGAAAATCCACTTATCTCTTATCTATATTTCTACTGCTTAATGTGGTATTTCTGGAGATAAGAATAGGCTCTTGTTGAGAAAGTAAGCAAGCAAGAAAGAAAGAGATTTAAATGGAAGCAAACAAATGAAATAAATTTAGATAATAACAAGCAGTATAAATTCTCTCTTAAATATTTGTTATAAAAAGTTAAGAACAACCTATATTATTAATGATATCAAAGACTCTAGTTTCACTCACCACCTTACCATGTGCTGCACATATTAAGTAAACGGCTTCCAAGAGAAGCCTGGTCCTTTCCACGCGGGTCACAGTGTTCTCGCCAGCAGGGCTCCCGGCACACGGGGAACACCTGCTCCAGGGTGTCTGTGGGAGACTCAGATGTCTCAGTCCCACGCAGGCTGGTGAGGGCGCATCAAGAATCTACGTGATGCCGACCGTGGACCACAGACACTGCAAGTATAAAACTCAGGTTTTAAAAATTACCTTCTACTTCACTTACTTCCTTTCCATGAATCTAATTCTGACCCTAAAACTCTATTCCCATCAGGGTAGCAGAAAATTTAATCTCAGTTGATCCTGTAGTCTTTTTTCTTATTAGAGCTCCAAAAAGTCATGGAGTCCAAGATGTGGAGAGAAGCCAGTTTACCCATATTAGAATTGCTGGAAACTTCACTGTCTTCAGAGTCTAATAGTTCTTTGCTGTGGGCATTTGTCCAGAGAGGAGATTCAGGGCTTTGGTTGCCACCTCTTTCTGAGAGCCTGCATTGGAGTGTGTGTGGGTCTGCCCTTCTTGAGAAACCTATGGACCCTTCACTTCTCTCTAAAACACTCTCTCTATTGAGACATTTGGATGTAATCCCCTTAATTGTTGAAGATCTGGGAAACACCAAAGCTAAACCAATAGACCATTTCTACCTTCTTGCCTTCCTTGAGGCAATGCATTCAGAAGAGACGCTCTGCTTAAATAGGAGCAGGGGCATTAAGTAGGAGTAGGAGAAAAAAGGGAGGAAGGAAAATGCCAGGAGGAACAAAAAAACCAGTTAATGTTTCAAAAATGCTATCATGCCATAGAGGTACATTTGACCATAAATGTGCACACAGCAGGCCACACGGGGGATACAAAATGGCATCCCCCCAAAGTGAGTTCGGGGGGTTAACGGAGAGCAGGAACAGGGGGAGGGACAGGGAAGATTTTTCTGGAGACAGTTGTCACAGAATTTATAACAGAACCTCCTGGAGAGTTTGTAGGAGATGAACACAGCCTCCGGTGGTGGTGGACAGCCATTAGCCATGCCTCCCTCACTGAGCTGCGTCAGGCCTGCTGCCAAAGTGTGTCACGCTGCACTCTGGGGGCTCCGCCGCCCACCACACTGGTGTTCCTGGAGGCTATGTGAACTTGGCGAAACGGTCCCCCATGTGGAAAATTCTCTAATCTCTACAGGGAGCAGGACAAAATCCTCTGCAAAGTTCATGGCTACAAACAATCAGTGCCTAGTGATTTAACCTTTGGCATTTACAACATGGCTGCAGAACAGCCCAGGCTGCTGCAGGCTGATTTCTCTCAGTATTCCAAGGAGCCCGACACCCCAGGAGGAGACCAGCGTGGTCCCTTTTGGATCCATCTATGACATCTATCCACTTCAAAGCCATAAAGATTCATTTTGCTCAAGGATAAAGTTCTGAAGAGGATAATGAACATTTAATCAAGCCAATACTCCAACCACACACGTGGCCTTGTTGGGCTACGTGACTGGTTAAGTGCTTCCGAATGTGGCGCGGGTCCTTCAGCAGCCATGGTACCAACGAGACACAAAGTATTGGGGGTCTGCTGGGTCCCCTAAAAACTGGAAAGTCACCTGGCTGCTTTTCTGTCAGACATATTTTTAGCCTTCTCCTGCACAGACTGGCTCCTCTGCCTGCTCCTGGCTCAATGGGGCCACCAGCCTCAGGTCTACATGACTTTGTCTTGGCTCCCACTAGGAATGGGCCCCATCTCTCATGTGCCAAATTCAATTTCCGGTGAGAGAATCTGATTGCCGAAGACTGAGTTGCATCAAATTAAGGGGTGGGCAGTCACACATTGACCTAGCTCAAAAATAAATCAAGGGCTATTATTCCTCATGGGTTCATTTAATTTCCACTTTGACTTCTCCCAAAGACAACAGTCACTGAGTGATTTTATCACCTAGTGGACAAAGTCATTCCAGGGCCTCATGGATCATCAACATGAATGTGTTTTCTGATAAGTCTAGTAGTTATTGACTCCTATATGCTAAGATATGTCGATAAACACAGTGCAATTTTTCTGCAATATTTGAACTGAAGACCATTTTTGCATTTAAGCACAAGAGCTGTTCTTAGCCAGAAAATGCCAGATGGCACTGGGGAATCAGCTTCATACTATTCCAGAGCAATGCCATCCACAGATAGAGCCAGCAGCTAATTGACAAAGATACCCTCACTGTTTTTATAGAAGTCAAGATGTCCTACTTCCATCACTAGAACTGTCCTTTTAGAACTGGCTTGGGTCTCAAGCTCTCTTTGGAACTTTATTCTAGGTATGTTTTTGCCTCTTAAATTCTATCTTCAGATATAGCTCTGCTCTGCTTTCTCCTCAAATGGTTTCCTTCACTTCTCTAGCCTTTAGAAATCCATCCTCCTCTCCCTCAAAGTTGCTTTAACATTCCTTGTCTGCACCAATACTTGGATAACTATCATTTGTTATTAGAAATGTCTTTTAAAAAAAATGTATCTACTTCCTATCTTCCCATCCATCTCATAAGTTCTTTCTAGACTACAACTAAATATTTTGTTTCTTTCTCTCCCCTTTAGGGCTTCCATGGTGGTTTTCCCTGTTGGTGTCTAATTAATATTTTTTGACAAAGAGATCGCTGTTCTGAGGTTTGCTGTCTCCAGATGAGAAAGTTCAGAAGAATAGTTCTATAGGGTATGACAAAAATCAGGAAATAAATAGTAAAGTTCAGCCCAAAGCAAGATATTGAAGGTGCCTGAGAGTAGATTTTCCCAGAAAATTGTTCTAGTTACTCAATAATTCCCACAGAATGAGTCAGAAAGAAATGGCCAAGAAGTCCTTTTTCACATCTCATTCCAAAGTTAGCTTGTGAGTGTGGCCCAGTCCAGTGATTTCCAGTCGTCTGTCTGTGGATGGATTTGCTACAGCAGAGTCACTTATGAAATACCTGATCCCTGCCTCCACCTTTCCAAATCACAATGGCATAGCAGCATGTGGAAATTTAGCAAGTGCCAGAGCTGACTCTGATAATGGTTTGGGAACTGTCATTCTAGGGTAGTAGTTTTCAAAGTGTGGGCCCCACACCAGCAGCAGCTTAGAAACACAGCTCCCGGGGCCCTAACCTACCTATCAGGCACTCAGGAGTGGCCCGGCTAGGGCTTTATGCTCCGGATGATTTTGAAGCATATGAACATGTGAGAATCATCGTTCTAGGGGCTACCTATGGTTATAATAACCAAATATTTCTAGGGAACCTCTTTGGGTAACAATTGGTCTCTGATTGTTTAAAAATATGTGACACTGCAGACAATTTGCCATTTGCTTATTTAACAGATTTTTACTAAGTGGTTCCTATGTTCCACGTATTATGCTAGGTGCTGGAAATAAAGAGGTAAATAAGACCAAATTTCTGCCTCTAGACTCTAAAGGGATATGCACATGTGAACAAATAATTGTGATTCAGTATGCTGAGTGCTATAAAATATGTGTGTAAAGATTAATTGTTATGAGGGATGTGGTCCAAGGAAGACTTTTGAGTTCTGAACGAGTTCTGAACACTGAGGATTATATATAGAAATCAGATAGGTGTCGATATGTCCTCTTATGACTTTATGCTACTTAAGCTAGTGTGAAGAATAAAACTTGGATCCTCTGAGCTGACCAGTCCTCCCCGCCACGTGAAGACCTGTGGACTACTGCAAGAGGGTAACTGAGTCTGTAGAGTGATATTCACCCAGCAGAAGTGTGGCTGTGGCTGGCTCTCTCCATGTCAAGTAGTAATATAGCAAGAGCCCAGAAGAAGGAGGTCACATGAAAGCATGAACTTTAGAATTAACTCTGCCCGCCACTGAAAGGGGCACACTGATGCCATATTCTTACATTACACCTCTCAGGAGTGCTGAAAGGTGGGGGAAGAAGATTCAAAATTATGCTTCCCATATTATTTCCTTCTGGGAATGAAGCGTAAGTCCTTTCTCCCGATGGAAACATTTGGGACTCAGTAGTTAAGTGTCCTCCAACCAGAGCCAGGGTTGGTAGGCAGATGAGCAGAAGCAAGGGAGCATTTCAGATGGAGGGACTGGCACGTGCAAAGGGCCTGGGGCCTAAAATAACACAGAAAGTTTGTAGAAGGTTGGCATGGGATTTGGTTGTTTAATTTTTCAATTTTCCTTTTCAGATAGGAGGTGAGGAGACTAAATTTATTCTAAACATTAGAAAGAGCATTTCATTGGTTTATGACAGAAAAAAAATGAAGAAGATATACATGACCAATACTAGCATACTGATAAAGTAAATTGTGGTAGAGCCATGTAATGAAAGATAATGCAATCATATTATAAAGTTTTATATATATTTTACTTATATTTGATATTGTTTATATCCATAAATTGTTATTTATATTTACATTTTCTTTTCATATTTTATTGATACAAGAACTAGAAAAACATACAAAAACATTCTCCACTGTAACAACAAGGATTTCTGAAATGTGAAATTATTGACTGCTTGAATTTTCTTTGCTTTGTGATTTTCCTTATTTTCCCAGTTTTGGGCAGTAGGAATCTATTGCTTTTACAATTGGGAAAAAAATAACAGTGGCTGTTGCTCACGAGGCAGAGCTGCACACCTGCCCAGTGAATGGACACGGATGGTCTGTTCATCGTGACGGTCTTAACTGTCAGTGTGGATGGTGACACAAACACAAAGGCCATCACTACGAGCAGTGAAGTGCATGCAGCAGTTACGATTTGAGGAGGCTTGTTTGCTGAATATACAACCACACTCAGTCTTTATTACTCACCATTTTATGTGTTTTCTGTAAATTTGTTTTTCTTTAAATTAAGGAAATAGATTCAACTTGAAAATAAAATTCTAAACAAAGTAGTTGTACCAACTATTTCTCAACCTTTTATTGACTACTTTGGGATTGTTAAAAATAACATATTTTCTTCTTAAAGATTCTTTGGTGAGAAAGTTTGAACTCTTTTTTTTAACTTCCTTTAATAGGTCTATTTGCTTTTATATAGTTCATGAAAGCAAGATAAATATTTCTTTTCCTTTATGTTTGCTGAAATGAATCTTAAAAGTGAAATCTCCAGTAGCAAATCTCAAATAAGTAGTTTCCCTCTTCCATTTTGCCTTTGTTCACATGTTCTGAATTCATTTCTTTTTTCCCCTGAAATTTGGGGGATGGCTGCACTTTCTGAAATGCTAAGTCTGCACTGATTCCCAGCCACCCTTAGCCTAACCATATTCTGACATGCACGGTTGTGCCCACCGAGGCAATGTTTTTGAGAGTCGACAAGTAAACAAGATCTTATTAGCACTGTGGTTTATCGCTCATGACCAATGTCACACAGGGTTTCCAGTCAGGATGGGAACGCCCAGCAGCTGGGTTCCAGCTGCCAATTCATCAATTTGAGAAGTGTCTTTTTTCGGTCCAAGTCATTGCATGCGAGGCCGAGGGGCTGGTTCTGTGCCCACAGTGACTTCCTCCAGGGTTTCTTTTCCAAACTCCCCACACCCTCATGATAAAAGAGCTGTCATTGTCATTGTAATCTCAGGCACATCACACACCCAGCAGGGCAAAGCAGAAACCACATGGTGGGTGAGTTCCTGCAAGAGAATGGCAGGACCAGGTGGGCACAGAGGTCTGGCTTCTCACAGCAGTTCTGCTACTGGGATTGGGCTGAGCGTGGACATGTCGTTTCACCTGTGTCTGCCTCACAACCTCCTCTTGACACGGAGCTGGTGAGGCTCGAGTGAATCCTATGGCAAAGCGCTTAGACACGGGGCAGGACCACCCAAGTCTGGGCCTGAAAAAGGGAGTACACGCAGAAGCAGGCAGACAGCTAGACTGAAGCAAGCCCGGGGGTGACAGCCACGCAGAGCTGGGACATTTGCATGAAGCGGGATGAGGGATGATGGAACGTGCCGTGTAAGTTCATTTCAGCCTCGTCTTCACCCTCTGAGGTACAGTCTCACTGCACAGATGCATTAACTGGCACTCACAGAGCCGGAAGAACCCCAGGGAACAGAGCGATTCGGCACAACTGTTTATTTAGGTGTGTCTGATTCCAAAGCCATGCTCTTCCTGGAGCACGGAGGGTGTGTGTGTGTGTGTGTGTAGTGCTTGTAGCCAGGTAAAGTATTAAGTGTGCACATCATGATGAATATTGGTAACTGCATCAGGGCCTTGAATGAAAAGGAGTTTAATGACAGCGCTGTTTATAGATGTGCTGACAGAGTTGAGGGGGTCAGAAGGGAGAGTCTAGCCTCAGGCCTTCACAGCAGCAGGATATGGAGACAGGCCACCACAGAGGGAGGCAGGGACAGAGTGGGAAGGGGGACACACTGACCCCACCCCAATCTGACCTCTCTCCTCCTATGTCCTCTCAGTGCCTCCCTTCCTAGCTAGAAACCAGGGCGAGGGGCCTGGCTGAAGTGATCCATCGAGGCAGATGCCCTGGGGCCCAGGAGAAGGGCAGAGAGCGATGGGGAAGGGACATGGAGAATAATAGCACAGTAGTCAACTATAAGTCTGGCCGAGCTGGAGCCAGGTCAGAATTCAGGGGGATAAACCAGTGATAGCATTCAGGAGCAGAAGGAAGAGCAAACTGGACTTGGGGTCCACGGCTCTACCAGCAGGAGGGAAGAGGTGCGACGGAGCAGGGAGCATCAGTAGGGCACAGGGACGCTGAGGAAAGGACTGAAGCACTCCCGGGCAGAGTGCTGGGGAGCAGAGCAGGGGACCGAGCACTCCCAGGTGTGGGTTTGTGCAGGGCCTGGCAGGAAAGACATTTTTATTTCTGCTGCCTTCCTGCACCACTCCAGCCTCTCTGGAGGTAGAGTGGCCTCATTCTCAGTGGACCCCCTGGCTCTGCTGTGCAGATGGCCCTTCCGCTCTGTGACAGTAAAGGTGGAGGGGCTGTGAGCTGGGACTCTACCCCGCACAGATGGGTGACTCAAAGCCTGGGATTGCACCGACACCACTGCAAAGATTAGGTGTGGTGTAGTCCTAACAGGGTCTGCTTGAGGGTGGATGAGGGTAAAATAAACCTCCCTGAGTGATGGGTGCCAGTCTAGTCTCCTGCTGGGTGTAATAACTCAGTGACTTCTGCAGTAATGAGCAGCTTGAAAGCAGAGGGCTGGGTTTGCCTAGCAGGTATGCCAGGCTCAGGTGGACGCTTCCATATTCTGAACTCCATGCTCCTTCCACATGGACTGCACTAGTGGCAAAACGGGAAACAGGAAGTAGGATGTGTTGCTGGGTCTTTACCCTGAGACAAGACCACAGTGTAAGTATAGTTGTACCTCCATGGTTTTAGAGGGCAGGAAATTCATCTAGAGGATCTATTAAGCAACTGCATTTATTGAGCTCCTGCTGTATAGACTATGTGAAGAATTTCCATATGTGTAATAGTTTCCCAGGACTGCTGTAGCAAAAAACCACAGACTGGGGGCTTAAGACAACAGAAATTTAATCTGTCACAATTTGGGAGGCCTGAGTCCTGCATGAAGGTGGCAGCCTGCTCCCTCCAGCAGCTCCAGGGAGCCAGGCTCACTGCCTTTCCCAGCTCCTGTGGGTCACGTGGGGCCTTGTGTGGCAGCATAATTCCAAACTCTGCCTCCAGCCTTATGGGGGCTTCTTTGTATCCAAATCCCCCTCTCCTTTCTCTTGTAAGGACATCAGTTGTTGGATTTAGGGTCCACTTTAAATCCACTAGGATTTCATCTTGACACCCTTAATTAATTACATCAGCAAAGACCCTATTTCCAAAGAAGGTCACCCTCTGAGATGCTGGGTGGACACGAATTTTGGCAGGACACTATTTAACACACTATGACATGATTTAAGTCTGGCCCTGCATTGGGAACATTAGTATGCATTATTTCCCCAAATAGTCCTGCCTTGTTCCCACTTTTCTTAGAAAGTTGGATGCGACTCTCTCTTTTCTCTCTTATGTTTTCATTTACTTTGGAATAAGCTAAGTGCTCTCTTCACCTTCTCCGTCTTTGCTAAACTGTCTTATTTCATCATGGAATTTTCACCTTCTTGCTTGCACTTTGATAGTTACTGTAAATCTAAATGTACCTTTTTCTTTTAATGAAAAAAGAAATCTTTCTTAACGTTCAGCCTCCATGCTCGTATGCCCCCCAGGGACTTTCTAGGTGGCTCTTTTCATCCAAGGTCTGCAGACAGGTCACTGGTTCATTAAATCGGAAAAGGAGAACCTTTTTCTTGAGTTCAAAATTGTTTCCATTTGGTGGCCTATTGATTTCTGGTATATTTCAGCAGCCTAGCCAGGACAGGAGGTGGGGGCGTGCTCCTCAGGTGGAGGCTTTTCCTACAAATGTCTCTCATTCCCTCCAAAACAGACATCGACTTACCGCTAGATCCAACCTCCAAACATACAGAACATTAACAGCTTCCCTCAAAGCCCTAAAGTAAAAATATTAAAAGAATAGCAATTTGTGAAATTTAGATTATTTCTGCCTATTTCCTCAGGCCATTTGGAGAGGTGACATTCTGCAGCCCTTCTCACATGGATGGCAAGCCTGATCCTGCCTTCTGATTGTTCCTGTTAAGAAGAGAAATAAAGAGAGAATAATGGCTATGATAGTGACTAAAATTTGCAGAGTGCTTTTGATATGCTAAACAAGAGCTTTAAGTAGGTTTTACTAATCACTTCCTATGCCCACCCCATACACTGACGGGTGGGAGCTGAGCTGAGTTAGTGAGCTAAGTGTCTTTGCATCTTAATGGTTTCTCAGGGTACTGGTTCCCACATGTCCTCTGTTTTCCTCATGCCAGTCAGCGTTCCCACAGGAAGCTGACTCACTCAACTGCAGATCATTCAGAGAGGGTTTATTGATACAAGGACTGTTTACCAGGCCTGGCAGAGGGGAGGGACCACAGGAATGGCGCAGACAATCAATATTACTAACATCAGAGCTGTGAC
Organism: Lepilemur ruficaudatus; assembly: GCA_963574885.1. Classification (NCBI taxonomy): domain Eukaryota; kingdom Metazoa; phylum Chordata; class Mammalia; order Primates; family Lepilemuridae; genus Lepilemur; species Lepilemur ruficaudatus. Next base: position 7,490 of record CAUYRT010012999.1, on the reverse strand, counting down.
CAGCCCTCCGGCCCCAAGGACAGACTGGACGTGAGGGCTTGGTAGGAGAGGAGCAGTGACCTTCAGTTAGGGGGCAGGCCAGCCTGAGGTGACCTTGACAGGATAGAGATACCCTGACCTCACTCTCCTTTCACATATGCTATGGAAGACTTTCAGGAGGTGGCTCTAGGTAGGGTGACCGACTCATTCTTGTTTGTCCTGGACTTTCTCAGCTTTAGCACTGAAAGACTCAGGTCCCAGGAGCCCCTTTGGTCTCAGGCAAACTGTAACAGAAAGGCAGTTTACACTAGCCGAGGGCTCTGAGCCGCAGGGGGTGCTGCCCTGGGCACCAGTGCCGGCAGCGGCCTTGCGGAAGCCTGCCTGCACCCGCCTGTCTACTCCGTGGTTCCTTCGGGAGCTCAGCGGGCGCTCATGGAGCTGGCATCCCGTTGGCAAGGCGGAGCCCTACCCCGCAGGAGTGAGACAGGTGGTGAAAACGGAAACCTACGAACACCTGATACGATTTCAGGCAGCGATGAATGCCATGCAGAAGAAAATGGGGTTCTCCAGATAGGGAACGAAGGCTGAGACTACGTGGGCACATTTTCTTTGGTCAGAGCGGTCTCTCTGAGGAAGCCCTGTGTCCCGCAACCTGGCTGGCCGCGCCTGGCCTGTGTGTGGGGCGTGTCCTGCTGTCACCGCTGCGATTCCCGCCAGCTGGTCACCCCCCAGCCGGGCTCTTCTCCTTCATCCCTAAGGGCGAGTGGCTTTGCTCTACCCTGTCAGGGGAAAGTCTCAGTGAGGGCCACGTTTGAAGCTGTTGCCAGTTATTTATGTCTCCCAGCTACGGAACAATCCAGAGGATGAGGTTGGAGGCGCTGCCTGCGGTTCCCGGGGCTGAGGGTGGATGTGAGGGGAGGAGAGGGAAGGATTGGGAAGGCTGAGGCCAGAGGAGACACGCTCTCATCTCCTGGGCTCTGTCCCACCTGCATGAAACCAGACTCAGGAGACCTGAAAGTATTTCCAGAAAGCTCTCAGCGGAGCGAGAAGGCCTAGCAAGTTTAGGGAGTTAGGGTGCCCTGCCCCGGCTTCCTATGAGAGAGGTGTCATTGACCTGCTGGGAACACTCACCTGTGCCCTGACTCTACAGTTTCTACCATTCTGTGTTGTAGAGCATGCGCATGGGGAGAGGTGTTTGTTAATATTGCAGTATAGTTTTAATTGGTATTTCTGTTATGAGTAATTATGTTGAGTAGCTTTTCACACACTAACTGGCCCTTCAGATAACTTGTTTTATGATGTGCTGTTTCAAGTCTTTTGCTCATTTTTAAAAACCTGGATTGTCTTTTTCTCATTGATTTGTAGGAATTTTAAAATGTATTCTAGTTTACAAGTCCTTTGTTGGATGTATGCATTGCAAATATATTCTCAAATAAATATAAAAATATTCTCTGAGCCTGGGGCTTGCCTTCTCACTCTTTTAACATCTTCTGAAGCTTGCTCACCCTTCCTTCCTGCCTCCCTTCCTTCCTCCCTCCCTTCCTCCCTCCCTTCCTTTCTTCCTTCCTTCCTTGTTTTCTTCCCTTCCTCCCTCTCTTCCTCCTTCTTTCCTTCCTTTCTCTCTTTGTCCTAAGAGATATAGAGAGAAAGGCTGAAGCTCAGAGATTCCCACAAATTTTGTAATGTTCATGTAGAAAATATTTACAACTTCATTCAAAAAGGAAAATAAGTCTGTTTTATCTCAAGGTTCCTCCTCTTAGCTCAATAACCATGGAGCCAATACAGCATTATCGAATGTCCTTTGCCTCTGGAATTTAAAAGAAGGAAAGGCAGTAATTGATGGCTTGTTCTTAGACCACAGGAAACCACTTGTCACTATCCATTAACGGCTGCTTTTCATGAATATTTTCCTTGTCTCCATTAGGAAGAAATAGATGACAAAGCAAAACTAAAAAGCTATTTGTTACTTTCTAGTCAGAGGAACTAAACTAAATATTCCTGGAGAGCCACATATTTGCACATGGCATACATTCATTGTGCTTGCAAGTGATTTGTTTGTTTGTTTATTTATAGTTTGTTGGTTCTGCTTTGCAACTCAGATACGTTATAAGAGTGCTTAGACTCTGAATGGTTCTTCAGGGAGATGTACTTAGGGTAAAGTCATGCCCCACTGCCTGCAGGATTTGGTAATGCTATATATATACATATATATTTTTATTTATTTATTTATTTTTTCAATGCTTAGAGGAGAGAGGCTTAACTTTTAAATTGATAGGATTTTCCCTGTTATTGTATACTTTTCCCCAAAGAACACTAATTCCTGATAAAATTATTAACATAAGGAAAAAGCTGAGTCTGACAACTCACTTTCAACTTAGTGATATAAATTGAGGACAAAACGCTAGCCTTAATTTGGAGGTTTCAGCTTCTTATCAGTCTGTGTCATGGCCTTAAGACCTCTATCTAGAGAGAAATTGGCAAAAAATTTCCTTGAATATCATTTTTTAAAAAGAAAAGTCTCTCATTGAACCTCACGGAGCCTCCTTATTTCCCCATGCTCAGTAGAACATTGCCATAGAAGTGGACTCTTAGCCCTAATGTCTGTTTCCCCAGGATGAATCAGAGATGCCATGTGCCCCCTGGTTTCCAAAGAAAGGTGGAATCTAACAGACCACAGGGAATCGCTTAACTGGAGTATTTGCAGAAAATTCCTCTCTTGCAAGACTTGCCAGAAACAATCTAAAACTGTAGGGGTCTCCCCTTAGCTGGGGGCAGGTCAGTTAAGATTGGGTGTCCTCCGTCTCCACACAGGCAGAGGATTGTCAGGAAGAAGCTTAGACAGTGTCAAAGCCCCTGTTTTTCACAGTATGGACCATCAGAACTTTCTGCAGTGCATGGTAAAAGTACAGACCCGGGTTCCTTTCCAGGATTAATGAACCAGAATCTTCAGGGGTAGAGCCACAGATCCGCATATTTAACAAGTTCTGCACTTGAGTGTCACGCTCTTCAATCCTGAGAACACTTGGATTAAACTGAACCACCACCAGGGAGAGAATTCGGCATATTTTCTCTAGCTGAAATCTTGACCAGTGGAAAGGATTATACAGGTTTGTTCCCATTCTTTAATTTCACATCCAAAGTATAAGGCAGAGGGTGGACAACAGGTATGATTGGAGTCCATGTGATATGTAGAACAGTGTAGCACATATTTACTGGGTAACTTTTCTATAGCAAGCACTGGGCCAGGCAGCGGAGTAGTGCAGATGGATAAAACATGGTGCTTGTCCGCAAAGAACTGACAAATAATAGGGAAGGCACGTAATTCCTATATAACACGGTGGGTGCAAGGCTGGAGTCCTGCACAGAGAACTTGGAGAAGAAAATGCAGCAGCACCAGACATCTTTCCAGCTTTCTGATTGGGGTACCACTAATTGATGGTGAAGCGCAAATGTCTTAAGTTCACAGCTCAGTGAATTTTTTCATGCGTATACACCCATTATAACTGCCACCCAGGCCAACAGATGGAACGTCTTCAGCACCTAGAAGGCTCCTTCGTGCCCCCTCACCACCACCAGTAATAGCCTTCCTATTCTACTAATAGCCCTCCTATGACTACTAGTCTGAGCTCTGTCGGCATAGCTTTGTTTTGGCTGTTTTTAAAATTTGATATGAATTGAATCATCTCATATGTACACTGTCTGGATTTGTTCATTCAACAGTATGCAGTAAGATTTCATTCATTTTGTTCCATTTTGCGGTGTTCCTTCTTCATGGTTCTGCTGTCTTCCATTGTGTGAACCCGTTACAATGTGTCCATTCTACCAGGGCTGGTCATTTGTGTTGTTTCCAGTGTGGGACTATTAGGAATAAAGCTAACTATGAACAGTCTTTTGCATGTCTTTTGGTGCATATACACATTCAGATCTGTTGGCTTTCTTCAGTGAAATTGATGGGTAAGAGTGGTACATATGTTTATGTTCAGATAAAGCTGCCCACATTTTCCCAAAATGGGGTACCATGTTCCACTCTCAGCAGCAGTATAGAGGGTCTTAGCTTCTCTGCATCCTCAGCAACATCAGGCGCTCTCAATCTTTTTAACTGTGCTTATTTCTCTGTGTGGCCATGCGTGCATGTGTGTGCACAAGGATGTGCATTTGTTAATATCTCAATTATGGTTTTAATTTGTATTTCTGTCATGAATGAATGATGTGGAATAACTTTTTATGTACTTACTGGCCCTTGAGATAACTTGTTTTGTAAAGTGCTGTTTCAAATTTTTGCTCAGTTTTTAAAACCTGGGTTTTTTTAAATTTCTCATTGATTTGTAGGAGTTTTAAATTTATTCTATTAATAGTTTACAAATCCTTTGTTGTTACATTACAAATATCTTCTCCCAGCCTGGGGCTGTCTTTTCATTCTTTCCATGTCTTACAAAGCTCAGTCTTTCTCTTTTTCTTTCTCTCTCTTTCTTTCTTTTAAAATATTTAATTGAAAATAAAAATTGTATATATTCAAGGTGTACAATGCGATGATTTGATATATGTATACATTGTATAGTGATTACCACAATCAGAATAATTAATCCATCCATCGTCACCCATAATTACCATTTATGTGTGTGTGTGGTGAAGATACTTAAAGTTTGCTCTCATCAAATTTCAAGTAAACAATTCAATATTATTAATTATAGTCACCTTGCTGTACATTGGATCCCCGGAACTTACAACTGAAAGTTTGTACTCTTTGATCAACATTTCCCCATTTCCTCACCCCCTAGCCATTGGCAACCAGGGACTACTCTCTGCTTCTCTGAGTTAGACTATTGTAGATTCCATAGATACATGAGATCATATAGTATCTTTCTTTCTGTGTCTGTCTTATTTCACTTAGCATAATGTACTCCAGGTTCTTCCATGTTGTCTCAAATGGATGGATTTCTTTCTCTTTATGGATGAATCATATTCCTCTTGTGCGTGTGTGTGTGTGTGTCACATTTTCGTTGTTCATTAATTCATTGATGGGCACTTACACTGTTTCTATATCTTGTCTCTTGTGAACAGTGCTGCAATGAACATGGGAGTGCAGATGTCTCTTTGACACACTGATCTCATTTCCTTGGATGTATAGCCAGAAATGGGATTGCTGGATCATATGGAGTTCTATTTTTAATTTTTTGAGGAACTTCCATAATGTTTTCCATAATGGCTGTACCAATTTTCATTCCCACCAACAGTGTATGAGGGTTTTCTTTTCTCTATACCCTAGTCAACACTTACTATATCTTGTCTTTTTGATAACAGCCATTTTAGCAGGTATGAGGTAGTGTCTCACTGTGATTTTGATTTGCAGTTTCTGGGTTAGTGACCTTGACCACCTTTTCATATACCTGTTGACCGTTTGTATGTCTTTGGAAAAATGTCTATTCAGATCCTTTGCCCATTTTAATATTGGGTTATTTCTTTTTTTAACTTTTGTGTGAGTTCCTTATATTTTTTGGATATTAACCTCTTATCACATATATGATTTACAAATATTTTGTCCCATTCTGTAGGTTGCCTTTTCATTTTGTTGATTGTTTCATTTGCTGTGCAGAATCTTTTTAGTTTGATGTAATCCCACTTGTTTGTTTTTTATTTTGTTGCCTGTGCTTTTAGTATCATAGTTTTAAAAAATTCATTGCCAAGGCCAATGTCAAGGAACATTTTCTTTCTGTTTTTTTTTCTAGGAATTTTATGGTTTCAGATATTATATTTAAGTCTTTAATCCATTTTGAGTTAATTTTTGTATATGGTACAAGACAAGGACCCAATTTTATTCTTTTTAATGTGGATAATCAGTTTTCCCAAAACCATTTATTGAAAAGGCTGTCCTTTCTCCATTGTATGTTCTCAGCACTCTTGTCAAAGATCAGTTGACCATGTATGCCTGGGTTTATTTCTGGGCTGTCAATTCTGTTTCACTGGTCTGCGTCTGTCTTTATGCCAGGGTTATGGAGGTCTGATTAGCACAGCTTTGTAATATAGTTCAAGATCAGGAAGTGAAAGTCTAACTTACTGGCACCCAGTCTCTGCCTCCTTGACTTTTTCTTAACTCCATTCCTGGTGTTAGAAGCTTCCTTAGTCCTCTTTGTCTAGCTATTTCCATCTAATAAGAGGGAGGAAGGATAATTATTTGTTTTGGATCCCATAAATGAAAATTACTTATAGAGGTGAGCAACATACAACACTTCATTTGGCTTCTCGTTCCCTTAAGCTGCAATCAAGACCTGTGACAATTGCAACAGCATGGAGACACCTCCCCTCTTTTTAGTGCTGTACTGAGCTGCCTGCAGCCCCACTCACCCCCAGGGCAACTCTCCCCTACCAGCTGGCTTTCCACTAGTGTCCACTCTTCTCTTGCTGGTTTTTTATTTTGCTGTGACCGCTGCTGCTTCTCTTGTCAGAGACCCCTCCCCAAGCATCCCCAGCACTGTTTTGCTACCCCTGAAGTTGAAAGACGCTCCCCCATCATGATACATGAGCTAGGGGTGGTCCAGACTTTCAGTGACCAGCTCTTTCTTGGGAGGGTCCCTAAGAGGTAGCCAGTCTTATTCTTTGAGCTTTTGAGTCTTCCTTGCCAAGCAACTTAGAAACAGTTCCCTGAGACCAGACTAGAAGCCATTTGAGTTCACTTGAGCCATCCTAAGGAAAATATTTTAATCTAGAAATATGGTTGTGGTGGCTTTTGAAAACCATCCTAAAGTGGTATCACTCTGAACAGCTGCTGCTCGGCCCCACTGCCCCGTCAGATGGCATTCTGGGCACACATCACACAGTTCAGCTTCAACGTGGCTGCGGGTTGCACTTCAGCCCAGGCAGAAGACAGGTGACTCAGAAACACCAAACAAAACCAGTTCCTAGCATCCCTGTGTTCCCATACGACCAAAGCCATTCCTCTTGGCCAGCTATCCTGGAGGGCATCTGTACACAAAGAGCCCAGAAATATCTTTTCTAATTGAATATCCTTCTTTAGCACATTCATGAGGAATAGGCCTCCCAGTCCTTTCCTTCTTTCCTCTCTCCTTGGTATGCATGGAATTGTGACAAAGCGTAAATTTCCTAATGTCCTAGTGGAGTATTCACCCCACACACTCTGCTGCAGATAGTCTCAGAGAGCCCCTGTGCTAAGGGTTCACTGTTTTGCTTATTCTCTTGGTGATCAAACTGGAGTGCCAAATATGACAAGAGCATCTGACACAGGAGAAAGAACAGTAATTTCTTTGCAGAAGGGGAACAAGAAAATGGACTTGTCTTTTTTTTTTTCTTTATCATATTTTATTTCATTGTTTTTAAATTGTAATTTACATGTCATGTCTTTACTCCATTTTAAGTGTACAATTAAATGGTTATTAGTAAATTTACCAAGTTGTACAGCTATTCACATAAATCAGTTTTAGAGGATTTCCCACCCCCCATTGAGACCCCCAATACCCATCCCCAAATACACGTCAAGCATGCCGCTCCCCTTCACA
>CAUYRT010012996.1:0-16639 GCA_963574885.1 Lepilemur ruficaudatus | reverse complement strand
CCTGGTGGATTTTTATTTTTTTTGAGACAGACTCTCACTCTGTTGCCCGGGCTAGAGTGCTGTGGCATCAGCCTAGCTCACAGCAACCTCAAACTCCTGGGCTCGGGCAATCCTCCTGCCTCAGCCTCCCGAGTAGCTGGGCCTACAGGTATGCGCCACCATGCCCAGCTAATTTTTTCTATTTTTAGTTGGCCAATTAATTTCTTTCTATTTATAGTAGAGACAGGGTCTTGCTCTTGGTCAGGCTGGTCTCGAACACCCCACCTCGAGTGATTTTCTCCCGCCTCAGCCTCCCAGAGTGCTAGGATTACAGGTGTGAGTCACCATGCCTGGCCCATGTAATTTAATTTATTTAACCATTCTTCTATTGATGGACATTTTGTTTGTTTCCTAAAGGTTTGCTATTATAAATAGTGCTTCAGTGAACATCCTTATACATATATTTTTGTGCACACAGTTGAGCATTTCTGTAGGGTGAATTTTTTTAGAAGTGAAATTGCTAGTTCAGTAAGTTAGAGTTCTTTAGAGAGACAGATCCAATTGGAGAGACATATATATATGTATATAAGAGGGGATATACTAGGGACATTGGCTTATGTGATTGTGGAAGGTGAGAAGTCCCATTATATGCCATCTGAAAGATGGAGAACCAGGGAAGCCAGTGGTTTAATTCAGTCTGAGTCTGAAGGCCTGAGAACCAGGGGAACTGATAGTATAACTAACTCTCAGTCTGAGGCCAAAGCCCTGAGAATTAGGGAGCAGGGGGGACACTGGTATAAGTCCCAGATTTTGAAGGTCTGAGAACCAGGAGCTCCAATGTCCAAGGGCAGGAGAAGATGAACATCCTAGCTCAAGAAGAGAGCATGAGTTCTCCCTCTGCCTTTTTGTTCTATTGAGCTCTCAATGGATTGGATGATGCCTGCCCATATTGATAAGGTTGGATCCTTTTTACTCAGTCTACTGATTCAAATGCTAATGTCTTCCAGAGTTATCTTGACAGAAATAATATCTTAGCGGCTATCTGGGCATCCCTTAACCCAGTCAAGTTAACACACAAAATAAATCATCACATGTGCCAAGTTAAAATATTGATAGATACTGCTAAATTGTATGCTGCTTTAATTAATTAGGACTCTTTTAGTATTGAGCTAGTTCACACTAGCTTAAAGAAAAGGAATATAGTAGCTTATGTAAACGCTAAGTCTGAGTGGTAGGTCTGTTTAGGCATTGCTAGACTTTAGTGTTCAAAACGATGTTGTTAGAACTCTGGGTCTCCCTTTCTCTCAGTTCTTCTTTGCCCTGTGTTGATTTTATTCTCAGGCAGGATTTCTCTTTGGATGTTCTAGACTTACTTTATCTTTAAAGAGCTTCTTATGAATTCTGGGCTGGGCAAGGTGGCTTACGCCTGTAATCCTAGCCCTCTGGGGGCCAAGGCTTGAGGTTTGGAGTTCTAGACCAGCTTTAGCCAGAGCGAGACCCTGTCTCTACAAAAAATAGAAAGCTATTAGCCGGGCAACTAAAAAAACAGAAAAAATCAGCTGGGCATGGTGGCACACGCCTGTAGTCCCAGCTACTCGGGAGGATTGCTTGAGCCCAGGAGTTTGAGGTTGCTGTGAGCTAGGCTGATGCCATAGCATTCTAGCCTGGGCAACAGAGCGAGATTCTTTCTCAAGATAGATAGATACATAAATAAATAAATAGGTAAATAGATAAATAAGCTTCTTATGTATTCTGAATGTTAATCCTTCACTGTTATTTGTGTTTCAGATATATTATGCATTTTTTCTTGTCTTTTACTTTTCATATGGTGTCTCATTTCTTTTGATGCCTCTAAACCTTTCTTTCCACTGACTTCGCTGCATATTGTATGCATGGAGTCTCTCCTAAGAGTTGTCTCAGCATTTTGCACAAAGTAAAATTTCTTGTGTTGTGGAAATTATTTTATATCTAACTTTTCCTTAGCATTCTTAAGTAAAACATAAAATGATACAAATTATGTAAAGGGTTTGATTATATAATCTACCTGACATTGACATTTATCACCCTTGTGATTGGCACATATTCAATTTGTATGACTTCATCAAATTCTGACTCAGCTGTTAAGAAATGTTCTGATCTTGATAGTTAACCTGTCTGCTCTGCTGAAAACTGTGGTTTTGCTTTCCTTGTTAGGGGTTTGCAGAAAACAAAAGTAACAGTCTGCCACCCATCACTACCATTCTTACAAGAAGTACTAAGCAAGTTTATTATTTATAAGTAAAAAGACATTTGGTGTCAGCAAAGTTAGGGTGTGGCATCATTGGCGAGTGTTTAAACCAACTCTTATCATTTGCTGCACAGGCGTCAGTGGCTGGTGTTGGTCCAGCTGTCATGGCCCTAATCCTCAAAGTGTAGCCAAGAAAGAACTTAAAAGTTGTTATTGTGTTTGTCCATTAGGAAGTCTTTAATACCCTTCCCATTTAAAGTTTCAGCAAGTAGATGAAAAGCAGAAACCACTTTGCCTTCCATTGAGAATAAATAGAGATTAAGGCATTAAGAACAATGGATACAATGAGCCATTTCTTTCAAGAAGCCCTCCTGTAGGGAAAAGAAGAGAGTGAGAGGGCGGTGTTTGGATGGTCCAGTACATGATAGGTGAGATCCCTTTGGTAAAACTCACATATCAGTTAAAGGAAGGCAGTTTATCATTGGAACTTTCAAAACCTATTTATGTTGGGTGCTGAAAACTTTTCTTAAAATGGTATTTTGGAGACCTTACCATAAATTTTTAATGGCTCTCATAGTGCATAAATATTGTAATGATTATGTATCTGTCTGCATTTTTGTTTTACAGGTATTCAAATTATATAGATAATTCTGCTGAACCCCATTGAGGGTTGGGTCAGTTATTTTATCCTCTTTTAAGTAATTTGCCCAAAGTATAATCCAAATTATAACTGCAGAGCCAGATTGCGTCTTTTTTTTTTTTTTCCCTGAGACCGAGTCTCACTCTTCCCCTGGCTAGAGTGCCGTGGCATCAGCCTAGCTCACAGCAACCTCAAACTCCTGGGCTCAAGCGATCCTCCTGCCTCAGCCTTCCAAGTAGCTGGGACTGCAGGCATGTGCCACCATGCCCGGCTAAGTTTTTCTATATATTTTTAGTTGGCCAATTAATTTCTTTCTATTTTTAGTAGAGACGGGGTCTCGATCTTGCTCAGGCTGATCGAGAACTCTTGACCTTGAGTGATCCCCCCACTTCGGACTCCCAGAGTGCTAGGATTACAGGTGTGAGCCACTGCTCCCAGCCCAGATTGCATCTTAAATCTAACTCCAAATGTTACCTTCTCGGTCTAGTGGTTTTAAAGTTAGCTAAATATCTTTTTTTTCCCCATAGGTATAATCTTTTAAGATCCCAAGTTAGTAGTAAATTAACTTCAGTATTTCTCATCCTGCATGAGAAATACCTTTTATTTTCTTTACTTCATAGATAATTGCACAGGAGGTTTTATTTCCTTTTCCTTAGGTGGGTGTATATGTAGGTCACTAAGGGTCTTGAGGCTTGCACTCAAGAGATGTGAATTAAGTTTTACTTCCTTGAGGAAGGAGTTTTTACATAAATTATTTAGAATTCTTTTGTATGGGAGATTTGTCTCTTCTCTCCTATTTATTTATGCAGTCATTTATCTGTGTGAACTCATGGGTATTTTATGCCTGTAGTTTCAGTTGTAATCCAATACAGTGTAATTTATTTTGTTGCTCAAATTGTTTTGGCTGTTGGGTGCCCTTTCAGAGTGACTCCTGTGTGTCTTTGACATGCCACCAGTTCTTTTCTCTTCTCTCTTCTGTCTTTCCTTCCTCTTCTTTTTCCCCTTCCTTCTTTGCTTTTGTTTTCTGACAGGGTCTTGCTCTGTTGCCCAGGCTGGAGTGCGGTGGCATGATAAATAGCTCACTCACTACAGCTTCAAACTCCTGGGTTCAAGGGATCCTCCTGCTTCAGCCTCCCGAGTAGCTGGGACTATGGGTGTGTGTCACTGTGCCCAGCTAATTTTTTTTCATTTTTTCTGGAGACAGGGTCTTGCTGTGTTGCCCAGGCTTGATTACAGGTGGAAGCCATGGGGCCTGGCTTGACATGCCTCCATTTTTTGTTTTTTTTGGTCACTTTTTTACCTTCTGGACCTACAATATGCCCCAGGCTCATTTTGTATATTCCTCACCCCAACTCTAGAATCATCCATTCTCATAAGAGCCCTGATTTCTTTTATTGGAGAATGATATTCAAAACCAAGGTCTGGGGACTCCGTGTGCTTGTTGCTATTGGAGTGTCATTGCTTTTAAGCCCTTTTAGCACAGATAGAAAATATGTTTATGTACTATAAGTCATGTATATACACATAACCATGATTATTTCTTTATCTAGCTGTATGTATCTATTTTAAGCTAAATATGGGTTCATACTAATGACTGGACTCTAATCCAGCATCACATGATTCATTTTCGTCTTCCCCCTTTGCTCATCTATAACCTCCCTATCCAAAAATAAGAAACCCGCCTCCCAGATCTGCCATCTGTTTATTTGTTTGATCTTGATACACATGTATAGTGATTTCAGAATTGTTAGTCTGTACCCCTAGAAATTTTACTGACTAAAGTACAGTGTTTATGTGTAGTTCCTTTTGTCTTTAATCATATAGTTTTTAGTCATAGCATCATTTGTCAAAGTTACACAGGCCAGCATCTTTTTTCTCCACCCCTCAGTGAGGTTATGACATGCAATTGTAATCCACTTAGATTCTTTTGTCACAGTCTGCCTTCTATCTTAGGATCACCCTTCCTTCTCCCTCCTGATTGATTTTTAAAAAAATGCATACATTAAGGTTCACTCTTTCTGCTGTAAGGCATAATATTTAAATTGTCAGGATTAAACCTTATCTCTCTATTTTTTTCTTGCTCAGTAGAAGAGAACATCCTTTCTTCTTTATAAAAGAAGGTTCTTTGGCTTTCTATAATGCAGCACTGGTCTAGGTCTCTTACCTTCCAGCTTTTATCTCTCTTAGTCTCTTGTTGCTTGCATGGGCTCTTCCTCTCCCCAGTCGGCACCCTCCTCTCTGCATTTCTACCAGAACCACATTATTTTACTTTTTCTAACTTTAAGACATGGTTTAATGTATAGTAATTCTAGGCTCCCCTCATGCTTGTCTTGTTTTTTTTTTTCCCAAATTCTTTGTTACTTACCTGTACTACTCGACCCATATCAACTTGAGTCACTGTACCAAGTGTAAAACCAACAAACAGCTCTACTGGCATTATGATCAGAATCGTATTAACTTTATTAATTATTTTGGGAAGAATTAGCATCTTTATAATATTGAAATTTCCTGTTTAGGAACTGTCTACCAATATTAATTATCTATATATATCTGTATGTTCCTAGTTTTTCATGTCATTTGTGTTCACAAAACTAAGTTTAACACAAGAAATAAGGGTCATATCTGACTGATATCTTGACTAATCTGAGTAAGGATCAATTTCTGACTAACTTCTGAAACACTGTGATATGCCCTTTAAAAAAATATGACTACCCTGTCTTGCTGTTTAGTTGTGCATGCTATGAAGTTTTAGGCTATTTTATTTGAATATATGGATGTATAAGCTGTTATTTGAATATTATGGTTTGGTCTACCTGTTTCATCAGTGAATTACAATTACAAGAATTCTTTAAAATAGATGACTATTTTAGCTAGGAAGATTAGTTTCAATTCTGGTATTTCAAGAAAATATTTTTAAAAGTTTTTTTGGGGCCGTGCGGGTTTGTTTGTTTTGTTTATTGCTACTCTCAGAAATGCCTTTACCACATCTTAGAGCCTGTGCTATTATGGGCTTAGAATTTTATTGTTTTAGAAGCAAAGGTAAGAAAGTCACCTCTCAATATTATCTTTTGCTGTAGAGTTTCTAAAATTTTAATGTACATGTTAGTTACGTAATTTGAATGTTACCAGAACCTTGAGTTTTTCATAACAGATACACTCCAGAAACCTTAAATTAATGCATAAATTCCTTATAAATTATATGCCACTGTTTGGTTTCATTAAAATGTATTTTATTCTTCTAGAAATGCTATCTTTATTAACTACTAGACTGTAGTCTTAAGTTAGAAAAGGAGTACTTAAAACCACTTTCATTATTAGTTGAATACAAGGAAGTAATGCTAGATATAAGACCATGTCCCTCATGGAAATTTAGAAAGAAAAAAATCAAATTTATTAATATTTCAATAAATTTTGCTTAAGCAAATCTTTGGTGCTCAGATCTTGCTTTTGTTGTGTTACCTTTCAATTCCTGCCACTCTCCTTCCTCCATCCAAAGATGAGAGAAGAGACAATGAGAGTGAGTAGGCAGGATTTGTGTAGTAAGAATACCAAAGAGCTGTTCACACTGGGTCTCTGGAGAAATTTTTCTTGATTTTCTAGAGATTTCTAAACTGTGAGACCTCTCATTTATAAATTACTTATATTTTAATATTTTATTAAATTCCTCTTAAGATCTTTGCTTTTTAAGCCCAAGAAATAGAGGCAGTATCTTCTAGTTGATGGGTTTTTATTCTTCCATAGATTCATCTGAAAACTACATTAAGGCAAAGACTTTTGAAGGCTTCTGTGCATTACATCTTGCTGCCAGTCAAGGACATTGGAAGATTGTACAGATTCTTTTAGAAGCTGGGGCAGATCCTAATGCAACTACTTTAGAAGAAACCACACCATTGTTTTTAGGTGATGTATGCTATTTATGGTACAGATACAATTTTTTAAAATTTTTTATTTTGTTAAACTAAGCTTAATTTTTTCCTGAGCTGTTGTACTTAAAGTGTGTTCTTTTGGTGAAGATTATATCCTGCTTCTTTGATTTTGAAACTGAAAAGTTATTTTTAAAGGTTTCGCTCTTATTTTCTGCCCTTAAGTGGTACTAGCATATGAGACTTTAAGTGTTTATTTAAAGTTGCAAAATCTGTTCTGAATAGTAGTCACCAACTTTGTTGTTTCAGTGTAGTTCTAAAGACCAGGTATTGCTTAAATTGTAGCAGTAGTTTCAAGGTTACCTGTGACTGTTTTATGTTTGCTTTTTTCCTTTTCTTAGCATCAAGAGGTTAAGAAGCTTTTATGGAAGAAACCACCAGCTAATCCTTTAATGCATATTAATTTATTGCCTATATAGTCACTATTCAAACATTTTTAATTAAAGACTTTTTTTAATTCTTTAAGGATGATGGCCAAATTATAAAAGACACAGTTTCAATAACTCTCTTTATTTTATTCTTCTCCCCACTTTCTCCTTTCAAACCTATTTGTCCTCAGGGACATTGTGTTCCATAAGGTTTAGTGGAACACAAGAAAATTAAGAAAGTAAAGCATTTTGAATGGAATCGGTGTATCTAGACTACAGTTTTGGTCCTGCCACATGTAATTTATATATTCCCGTAATTACTGTGTGCTTTAGTTTCCTCACTTATAAAATGAGACTAATAGTACCTATATAAGTCTTTTTTATTGGGCTGAGAATAAAATAAGATGTCTGCAAAAGTACTTTTTTCCTTGGGAACTTAAAAATATTTATTTTAAAAATTTATGTAAAGGCTAGAGTGCTGTGGCATCTGGCCATCTCATAGCAACCTCAAACTCGTGGGCTCAAGTGATCCTTCTGCCTCAGCCTTCAGAGTAACTGGGACTACAGGTGCACACCACCATCCCCAGCTAATTTTTTCTATTTTTAGTAGAGATGGGGTTTTGCTTTTGCTCAGGCTGGTCTCGAACTCTTGACCTCAAGTGATCTCCCGCCTCAGCCTCCCGGAGTGCTAGGATTACAGGCATAAGCCACTGTGCCTGGCCCATATTACCTATTTATAATCAAAGTTACTGATCTATTCTCATCCCTGTAATTTGTTTGTTGCAGAGTGTCATATATGTATTTAGTATAATAGACTATGTGTAACCTTTGAGACTGGCTTCTTTTACCTAGCATGATGAGATTTATCTGTCTTGTTGCACGTATCAATAATATATTCCTTTCTATTGCCGACTAGTATTGCATTATATAGCTGTACCACACTTTATCCATTCATCCATTGAAGGAAATTTGAGTTGTTTTCAGTGTTTAGTGATTGTGAATAGGTCTGATACAAATATTTGCATGCAGGTTTTGTGCGAATACAAGTTTTCATTCTTTTGGGTTAATACTTGGGATTGTTGTGACATATGGTAAGTGTATGTTTAACTTTGGAAAATAATTTGAAAGTTCCTTTTCCTCCAGTTTGCGTTTTCTTTGGTAATGTTTGGGAGTTCCATTTGCCCCCACATGCTTGCCAACACTGGGTGTTGCCAGTTTTTTCTTTTTCCTTTTTACATTTTAGTCACTGTAATAGGAGTTTAGTGGTATCTCACTGTAGTTTTAATTTGCATTTTCCTACTTGCCAGTGTTGTTGAGCATCTTTTCATATGATTATTTCCCTCTTTCTAAAAGCAATAAAATTTCTCTTCTATAGCAATCCTATGATCAAAATCAGGACATTAATATTAATACAGTAGTAGTATTTAATCTACAGACCTTCAGTTTTTCTAGTTGTTCTCCTAATATCTTTTATAGCAAAAGAAAAAAAAATTTGTTGATCCAGGATCAATCCAGGATCATTTGTTATATTTAGTTGTCATGTCTCTTTAGCCTACTTTAAGTGTTGAACTGTTTTTCAGTCTTTTATGATTTTAATATTTTTGAAAAGGTCAGGTCATTTATTTTATAGAATATCTTTCTTTTTTTTTTTTTTCTTTTCCACTTTGGTCCTCTAGTCATATGGAATATCTTTTTTTTTTTTTTTTTTTTAGACGGAGTCTCACTCTGTTGCCCGGGCTAGAGTGAGTGCCGTGGCGTCAGCCTAGCTCACAGCAACCTCAAACTCCTGGGCTCAAGCAGTCCTTCTGCCTCAGCCTCCCAAGTGGCTGGGACTACAGGCATGCGCCACCATGCCCTGCTAATTTTTTCTATATATTTTTAGTTGGCCAATTAATTTCTTTCTATTTTTAGTAGAGACGGGGTCTCACTCTTGTTCAGGCTGGTTTCGAACTCCTGACCTTGAGCAATCTGCCCGCCTCGGGCTCCCAGAGTGCTAGGATTACAGGCGTGAGCCACCGCGCCCGGCCTGGAATATCTTTTAATTTGGGTTTGTCCAGTGTTTCTTCTTGATAAGGTTCAGGGTATGCAGTACTGGGAGGAATACCACAGAAGTGACATGGTATCTTAGCACATCCTATTAGGAAGAATGTGAGCCATTACTGGTAATATTGACTTATCAAAGTACTTTGAATATAATGAGTGCCATGCACACCATCTGGGGGATGGACACACTTGAAGCTCTGACTTCGGGGAAGGGGCGGGGGGAAGGCATCATACATAACCTGAACATTTGTACCCCCATAATATGCTGAAATAAAAAAAAAAGTACTTTGAGTATGTGAAAAGTATCATTATGTAGATGTTTCATGGAAGCTTTGGTGTAATAGAGTTTGGGTTTCCTAAAGGAGTGATTGCTTTTTTATATCAAGCTTTCTTTTTTTCCTCAACATCTACATTTAACCCACTTTGGATATTCTGTACAAATACAGAGTAAGCATTTATTGAGGTGCAGTCTCTAGTCTAGTTGCTATCTTCAAGGGATCTTCTATATAGAGGAGTAAAAAATAAAGTGGATTTAGAAGTTCAAGATTTTAACAAAAGGGACAAAATTAGTCACCCTTGAATGGTAGAGGTAAACTTCGTGTTCAGAGTACTGTATTAATAGTTAACAATAGGGCTTGGGCACAGTGGCTCATGCCCATAGTGCCAAAACTTTGGCGGGAGGATTGCTTGAGACCAGGAGTTGGAGACCATCCTGGGCAACATAGTGAGACTCTATCTCTACCAAAAAAAAAAAAAAAAAACTAACAAAGAACTAGCTGAGTGTGGTGGCACATACCTGTAGTCTCAGCTACTCGGGAGGCTGAGTATTGCTTGAGCCCAGGAATTCGAGGCTGCAATGAGCTCTGACTGTTGCCACTGCACTGCAGCCTGGGCAACAACAAGACCCTGTCTCTAAAATAAAAGAAAGATAGTAACAATGACATTTATTGAGCAGAGTGTGTATACCAAGCCCTGTGTTGGGTGTTTTACATGAATTAGATCATTTAATCTTCAGTATGATTCTGTGAGATATATACTATTAATTATTCCCACTTTTACAGATGAGCAAACTGTAAAAAGACAGGATTTAAGCAAAAGAGCTGTATTTGAATCTTTTTTTTTTTTTTTGAGACAGAGTCTCACTCTGTTGTCCGGGCTAGAGTGCCGTGGTGTCAGCCTAGCTCACAGCAACCTCACACTCCTGGGCTCAAGCAATCCTTCTGCCTCAGCCTCCCAAGTAGCTGGGACTACAGGCATGCGCCACCATGCCCGGCTAATTTTTTCTATATTTTTAGTTGGCCAATTAATTTCTTTTTTCTATTTTTGTAGTAGAGATGGGATCTCGCTCTTGCTCAGGCTGGTTTCGAACTCCTGACCTTGAGCAATCTTCCTGCCTCGGCCTCCCAGAGTGCTAGGATTACAGGCGTGAGCCACTGTGCCCGGCCTGTATTTGAATCTTGATCTTTCTATTATCTGTGTTTTGGGTAGAATAGCATTTCTTAAATTGATTCAGTGAACTATTCAATAGATTTTCATTGACAAAAGGTTTCCTAATCACATATATTTGGGAAACACTGTGTGCTATATACCCCAATACAGAAAAACGTGAAAATATTATCCATGTAGTTTACTGTGCCCATCCAATCTGAAGTATCCACTGCACTCTTTACATTATCCCATTTTAGTGTCTTCATAGCTCTATCACTGACTGAGGGTATTTTATTTATTTGCTTCCTTGTTTATTGACCATCCCTTCACTAGAAAGAATGTTCCATGAGAGCAAGGAATTTTATTCATCTTGTTCATTGAGAGATATGTACTATCAATTATTCACTGTTGTAGCTCTCAAACCCAGATCAGTGCCTGAATGTTCAGTAAATTATTTGTTGAATAAAAGAATGAAGGTTTCTGAGAAGACCTCTCATAAAACATTTGTTTAATCCAACACTTTGAAATTTATTTGACCATAGCATTCTTTTTGTTTGTAGAACTCTTAGGAATACCTCAAGGAACATTAATATTCCATGGGACTATTTGAGAAATGCTATTTTGGTCACTTAGTTTACAGTTTTAAAATAGTATTATTAGAGTCCCATTTATGAAATTCAGTATTGTGGCTACTTATATAAGTATTTGAAGAAAATCAGAGATGCAGAGTATTTTGTATTTTAGGATATAGTTAACTTGCAATTTTTTATGTTAATAAAGAAAGGGTTGCTAAGATTAATTCAAACCAATGAATAACTGTAAATCATTTATTTTTAGTAATAGGATTTATTTAGTTTCTTTGGTAGCAAATTTGCCATTTTAATTATGCTTTGTATTGGCTGATAGCAAGTGATTTAAGCCCAAGAAGAAGGGCCACATGTAGTACTTTTACATGCTCAAGTACTGTGTCAATTACGTTAAGTCCTTGTTAGGAAGGAGGTATGTAGGATGTTTCAAAAAGGAAAAGAAAGGGAAAAGTATAGCCTTAGCTTTTATAAGAGCATAGTATGGAAGAATGGATGTATGATTCTTTAGTTAGGTTTTCTGGGCTACAGTGTCTTCTGTGCCCCATAAATAAAATGAAAAACTTTAGCAATGTACCTTGTTTACCTGTATCTTTCTATCTCTTTTAAATAATTGTGTAGTGATCTGTGCTTCAGTCTTTAATGGAAGAGATTCTTTTATTAAAACAAAATACAGAATACTTCCAGATTTGCCTCAAACTACAGATAATAAATAATCGCTAGATGAGGAAGAGTAGCTGGACGAGCTGGACTTAAAGTAAGAAAAGGGGACTGCCCATCTAGTGTAGCTTCCTTTACGATCTGCAGAGTTATCTTCCAAAACTGAAAAGTTTGAGTATGTTGTTTGGTGTATTTTGTTCTCCTCCCCGAAGGCAAGTTACACTCCCTTGGATGTTGTAGGATCTGTCCTGATGGCTCAGTTACTACCAGTCTGTTGCTAGAGGCTATAGAATATAAAACCAGAGAAACCAGAGGATTGAAGGATAGAAAATGCATATAGAACTATGGAAACTTCCCAGGCAACTGGCAAAGTCATTGACATCAGTGGTGTGTTGGGTGTAATTATGATTAAACTTAGGGCTAACTGTAGAAAGTTAGAAAATCTACTATACCATTTGTAATGGGAATATCTTCCCTAGAGAGCTTACCAACATTTTAATAAAGATGAGCCTAGGAAGGAAACTCTTTAACTTGATGGCAGTAAGAATCAAAATGAGAAAACCCACGAGAAAGGGGAAATTGAGGTAGCATGTCCTCATCTTTGTACATGAATGTTGTCCCTCTAGGACATCTTTTTGCTAACACATACTATAGAGTTTATATTTTACAAGATTTCTGCTCCCTTTTTTATTTTCTCTACCCTTGTCTTCTCCTCTTTTCCTTTCCTTTCCTCTTGCTCTGTATACACATACACAATAAACTTTCTAGGGATAGGTTTGTAAAACTGCATTGGAAATAAGAATATCCTTATTTATAATTATAATAGATTCTAATCCAGCTAATAATTATTTGGGCAATAGCTTTTCTTCTTATTGTATTATACATAAAAAACATTGATAAATTGCAAGCGCAAATCCAACCCACTATGATTTCATAGAACAATTTCTATGGGAACTGCACAGCATGCACTTTTGGCTTTTGATGGATTGTTTTTCATTTTTTGTTGTTCTGAGTCTGCTTATTTTGTATAACCTTCAATGTTAACCATGGCAATAATGCTTAATAAGAACAAGGTGTTTTATAAACAGTGTTATGTGAGGCTGCCTATTTCAATATTTACGTGTAAAATGTGTCATACTTTAGCTTACGTGGCATATCCTTTGACTCTGCTGATATGTTCCAAATTGAAATAACCACCATGTATTTCACTTTTCATAGTATCTTCGTGGGTAAGTGATCATTCATAAGGCTATTTTTTGAGGTGCTAAGAATTTTGAGGTTTCAACTTCATGTATCTTAATATGTATTATGTTAATTAAATTTTATTTTTGGAGTTATTTTTAGATTTTTCAACTAAAAGATTAATTATCTTCCTCAGAGATTGTAACATAAACATGTTTATTTGTAAACATTTTACTTTATAGAGTGGTTTGAAGTTGTGCATCTATTCTTGATGGGAAAACCTCACTTTATAACCATTGTGATTATAAGTTTTAGTTATGAAGTTAATACTAATTCATTAATTAATACTTAGCTAGTGACATTCTTGAAATAATGGAAGATTCTATATTCTTGCCAGTCACATTGCCAGAGTGAAGGGATGCAGCTAATATATACTATCAATTGGAGTTAGGATGGTACATTAGTAGTTCTGCTGTCTTGGGTATAGGTAAAACCTTGGAAAAACATAAACTGGAAGATACATGGAATAAACTGACAACACTGGAAAAATAATTCCTTGTCCTTGCAGTAGAGTTTCTTTCCTAGTGCCACCAGATGTCAGTGTAAACACAGGACCAGAGAAATACTGCAGTGGATAAATGCCTTATGCACATTCTTTTTTGCTTCATAAATGAGGTAGAGAAAAAGTTTTACATAAACTAGGTATACGATGGAAAATTATTTTACTGTTGAATTGTATAGAAAAATGAAATGCATAATGGAGATTAGAGTACCTATAAAACTCAAAAAAGCACAGATACAGTTAAGAATTCATATTTAATTTAAATGTACTAATAGAATATACAGGCTATCTCTGAGACTCTGAGAATTTGCTGACCTGCAAATGTTGCAGCTGTAACTGCAGGGGATGGACAGCCTATGGTTAAACCGTTTACAGCCTCACTGACCATGGCATTTCTTAGAATTACTGTCAAAATCTGAGCCTTAAAATAAATGAATATATTTTCTAGCTTATGGATATAAAACTCACCTCAGTGTGATTTGTATTTGGTACAGTACTTAACTATAGTAATACCCTAGTAAACATAGTTACATTAGGCATTTTCCCAAAAGAGCATTTGGTAAGATAATTACATTATAAAACTGTCTGTCTTTCAAAAAAATTTTTTAATGAATGCTGTATTGAACAATGACCAATGTTTACTGTCTCTAGTTAGATTTAGTGCTTGCATGTATATGTGTAGATCTGCCATGTTTCTCCAAGATGAAAATCCCATTTTGAGTTCTTGCCTTCATGAAGTCTTCATGTGGGGCTTGTGACTGTACTCAGTGTGTTGCCTACTGCTTTTTTAGGTTCTAAAATTACACATTTCCTCTCTTTCTCTGAACATTAACCCCAAGATGTAGGAACCACAACTAATGGCCTGATTCCCTGTTTCCAAAGCCAGACATGTATCTTGGAGATAGGTATGCCTAGTATTCTGGATTAAATTCCATTTCAGTTAAATTCTAAGCACTAGACCAATGCACTAGAGCAGCTGAATTTTGATTTTGGGCAAAAGTTTTTTGTGGGTCAAAGACTACTTTTAGTTTCTTAATTTTTTTTTCTTTTCAAAAATGTTTTCTTATTCAGGATATGTTTTCCCGGATTACTTCTTTTTGCTCTCTTCTTTTTCTAATTTAGGAAATGGAAAAACTTGTTTCTTTAAAAATATAAAATGTCTCCCTAGAAATTATTGCAGGAAATGATGTTTTCATGTTATTCTTGCTTTCTTAAACTTTTACACTTAAAGATTTGTTCAGTACTATCATATGACCTGTTGTGGGAGGGGTGGTGTTTCTACCCTCAAAGCTTCTGTTTTTTCTCTCCTCCTGTCTCAGCTGGAGTCTTACAGACAACACCTGTTTGGTTTGAAGAGCGTAAAGTCTTTCTTCTATCTCTCTGTGACCCCAGACACTTTGAGCTCTGCCTTCCAAAGTGGGGTCTTTTATTTCATCTTTATTCTTTATCCTTGGGTTCTGGTCTCTATCGGATGCCAGTTTAATATCCGATACTGTGATTCTCTTTCTTTTTCTCTCTAGGAACTCACACTACTTTTTTAGGTTCTAGAATTACACATTTCTTCTCTGTCTTTAAACACTAACCCCATGACATAGGAACAACAACTAATGGCCTGACTCCCTGTTTCCAATGCCAGGCAGGTATCTTGGAGATAGCTATGCCTAGTATTCTACGTATGTAGGTGTGTATATATGTATTCATATATGTCAGAGTCTTGCTGTGTTATCCAGGCTAGAGTGCAGTGGTGTCAGCCAAGCTCACGGCAACCTCAAACTCCTAGGCTCCAGTGATCCTCTTGCCTCAGCCTCCCAAGTAGCTGGGACTACAGGCGCCTACCACTGTGCCTGGCAAATTTTTCTTATTTTAGTAGAGACAAGGTCTTGCTGTTGCTCAGGATGGTCTGGAACTCCTAAGCTCAAGTGATCCTCCCACCTTGGCCTCCCAGAGTGCTAGAATTACAGTCATGAACCACTGTGCCTAGCCTGTTTTCATTTTCTTTTTTATTTTCTATAGTTTGAAAACGATATGCCTAGGTACAGTGTTTTTCTTTATTTGTGGGTTTTTTTTTTTTTTTTTGCATTTATCCTGCTTGGTGTTCTCTGAGTTTCTTGGATCTGTGGTTTAGTATCGGACATTAATTTAGTTTGGGGAAATTCTCAGTCATTCAAATTGTGTTTTTTGCCTTTTAGTAAGTTTTGGTTTTTTGCCTTGTAATTTTTTCTTGATAGCTTGATCATGTTCGATGTACCAGGTAAATGGAACTGCTGTAAACAGGCCTTTATTAATGTGGTGGTGAAGTGTTGCAGAGGGGACACATTCTACAGTGCTATGATCTGGTCTAGTTTCCTGAGCCTATGCCCCTGGACAGTGAACTTCACAGGTTTTTCCTCAGTCTCTCTCTACCCCTCTATATGGGACCAGATGAGTAGAGTGGGATAGAATTGGGTTTTTCTTTCCCTTCATGCTGAAGGTACATCATCAGCCTTTCAAATGCATGTTTTGGCTTGTGATTATCTTTCAAATTTTTTTTTAGAGCTATTTTTGTGAAACTATGGATAAGTCAAAAATTAATGTTTGAGAAGTTCTGGTTATTTTAATCTTGAAAATGAATCACCTGAGAAATCTGAGACCAAGGTGGATAATGATGAGCTGAAAGCTGTAGTGGAAGCGAATCCAACTCAACCTACCTATGAATTAGCAGAGATGTTTAATGTTACTATTCCAATAATATTGGATCGTTTGAAACAAATCGGCAAGGTAAAGAAGGTGGATAGAGGGTTCTGCATGAATTAAACTAGCATCAGAAGAGAAGTGGTCTTGAAGCTTGCCTTTCTTTGCTGTCACGACATAAAGGCAAGCCATTTCTACACCGTATTGTTAGGTGTGATAAAAAATGGATTCTTTTTTTTTTTTTTTTTTGAGACAGAGTCTCACTTTGTTGCCCAGGCTAGAGTGCCGTGGCGTTAGCCTAGCTCACAGCAACCTCAAACTCCTGGGCTCAAGTGATCCTTCTGCCTCAGCCTCTCAAGTAGCTGGGACTACA
>CAUYRT010012995.1:0-27145 GCA_963574885.1 Lepilemur ruficaudatus | reverse complement strand
CTCAAGAAGCTAGGACTACAGGCATGCGCCACCATGCCCGGCTAATTTTTTCTATATATTTTTAGTTGTCCAATTAATTTCTTTCTATTTTTAGTAGAGACGGGGTCTCGCTCTTGCTCAGGCTGGTTTCGAACTCCTGACCTCGAGTGATCCTCCCGCCTCGGCCTCCCAAAGTGCTAGGATTACAGGCGTGAGCCACTGCGCCTGGCCTGCAACAGGTTTTTTACCTGCATTTTAGTTCAGGAGTTGGACTCTTAGCACAGCTATCAATAAACTGGCACGTTCATTTTCTCTCTGCTATTGTACCTTTTGTGTACAACACTCGCAGGATAGAGGGTAGAGACTAGAGAGAATGTGGAAGAAAGATTTTCAAGAAAGGATGTAACTATTCCTGGGTCTTTGGTCAATAGAACATTACAGTGACAAAACCCCTATGTCAATCAGTAGCAATTATAAAAAGGAAATCTGTCCAAAGTAAGGATGAACACCATTGTAGAAACTTGATCTAGAATTGAGGTTTGGGGCTCCAACTTTCCTTTTAGATCAGAAGCCGTGGTCCTTTATGATGTGTGCAATTATTTATCCCTTTCCCTTTGGTCAACAAAGCCCCAGGGCATGTGCTGCCCAATTCCCTGTTGTGACTTTGTAAAACCTAGTAAAACCAGTTTACTAGAAGGAATTATGTTGGGAGACCAAAAGTGATGGCCATCCTGATTATTTTATTAGGCCCTATGGTTAATAAAGCTTATGATCTACTCAAATCCTTTGAGGGAAAGAGAGCAGTAAACAGTAAATGAATAAAAAGGGGCAGAAGGAAGTTTATGCATTGAGCATCTATTATGTGCTTGGCATAATGTTATTTCACTTGCATCATCTCATTAAAAATTATCATTGGGAATGTGCTGTGTATATAACAAGGCATTAAACTGATGTCAAATAATCCTGTTATGATAGAGGGGAAACCATAGATTCTAGGGGGAAAGACTGAAGTTTAAATCCCAGCTCTTGTCCTTACTAGTGCTGTGACCCTGGGCCACTCCCTCACCTTTCTGGATCTCTGTATGCTCGTACATGAAAACAAAGCAGAACGGCTGTATCTATTTTGCATGAGATAATATCTGCAAAAGAACTTGGTAAAATAGAAACACAGTGAAGCATTTTAGAACACAGAGTTTGTTCACTGAGGGTCCTTTGTATTTATGCTGTTGGCGGTGGGCCTTTCCCTGGGAACTGGCATCCAGCAAAGGGGCCCGAGGAGAAAGACCACTCAAAGCCGTGATGTCCGTGGGGTCCTCAGATGATTCCTACCGATGTTCTCAGCTGTAAATGAGTGCCCTGGCCCTCTAAGCTCCAGATTTTGCTAAGTCATTTAGGAGTTACATGCCTGCCGAGGAGGTGCCAGAGGAGTGTAACTTGCTGCACTGCTCCTGTGAGTGTGAACTACACTTCTCAGGTACGACAGGGCTGGCAGGACTATTATAATATTTGGTGTGATGTTGCCTTCTATTATCACTCTGTGCCCTCTCCCCCTTTCCCAAGCTGTGAGAATGGAAGAGGTGCTATATGGTTCATATGACTGGGCTGCATTTGAGGGTTTGGAGAAAAGATATATATGTGCACTGTATCTTAATAAATCATTCTTAATGGTGTTAGACTCTTTTACGCAGAATTGGGGGATACTGGGACCACCCACAATATACCAAAAGCTGGAATATGTATTTGTTTTTTTTTTTTCCACCTGAAGACAAGTACTATTTTTGTCTTCAATAACTGTTGAATAAGTTTTTCTTAGTTGGACTTGGCCATCTCACCACTCAAAGAGCAATTTAAATGTCTAAGAATTAAATCCACTGTTATGGAAAATCGCTAGTAGGTATTGACAATGCTGAGTGTGATGGTCATGTAGATGGGGTAAAACCAATGGTCCTCAACCCTGGCAGCGCATTAGAATTGCCCAGAGAGCTTTGAAAAAATAGCAATGTCTAGGCTCCTACCCCAGAGAGGTTGGTTTCGTTGGCCTAGAGAGGGCTTTAAAAATTGGTATCTTTAATAAGCTACTGACATGAAAGCGTGGTTTTACTTAGAGCAGATGTTCTCAACACTGACTTTACCTTAGAGTCAAGTGGGGAACTTTAAAACGTGCTGATGCCCCGGTCCCACTCCCAGGGGTTCTCATTTGCTTGGTCTGGTGAGACCCTGGCAGGAGGAGTTTTTGAAGATCTCCCCACTTGTTTCTAATGGTAGCCAAGGTTGAGCGCCAATGATTAGAGGGCAATACAAGCATCTGTGTTTTTCCTTACAAGAGAACAATTCATAATTAAAGAAGCCAAACATAAATACGAAGATGTGTAATGCTACTTTACATCGTTCCATGTTCATTGGAGTACATTTTACAAAAGATAACTTTTTAAAAAATCAAATACCTTGACCTTTTGCATAAATCCTAGCCCTGACTAAAACCTTACACTGGCATAAATTGCCTCTTTCTTAACTTAAATCTTGGTTCAGACTCCAACTGAGATGACTCATGACTTTTAATCCAGCTTACTGTCAGAAGTCTCTGGAAATTTATTCTCAACCTCCTGTCCCCTTTATTTGCCTCACCCATTAAGAGCCTATTGCCCCCTTCTCATATGGATTTATAGAGCTATTCAAAGGCACCATTCACCTTCCCCTCTGAGCATCAGTTATGAAAACCAACTACTCTTCTGACTTCCCATGGTCCTTTCTGTCCATATGACTAGAACAGAGAGTTCCCAGCCATATACACTTTGGTGTCCACTTTCAAATTTGACCCAAAATCTTGTCTGGATTTCAATAGAGACACACTGAATATACAGACCAATTTGGGAGAGGATTGATACCTTTGCTATATTAAGTGTTCCAATAAAGACCATGTATTTCTCTACTTACGTCTTCTTTAATGTTGTTCAACAAAGTTTTCTAATTTTCTGTGAAAGGTCTTGAACACGTTTCAGTATGCACAGCACCGAACTACACTTGACCCTTGAACAGCAGGATTTGAACTGTATCGATCCACTTATAGGAGGATTTTCTTCCGCCTCCACCACCCCTGAGACAGCAAGACCAACCCCTCCTCCTCCTCCATTGCCTCAACCTACTCAGTGTGAAGGTGACAACAATGAAGACCTTTTTGATGATCAACTTCCACTTAGTGAAAAGTAAATATATTTTCTCTTCCTTATAATTTTCTTAATGACATTTTCTTTCTTCTAGCTTACTTTATTGTAAGAATACAGTATATAACACATATAAACATACAAATTGTGTGTTAATTGACTGTTGGTGTTATTGGTAAGGCTTCCAGTGAACAGTAGGCTATTAGTAGTTAAGTTTTGGGAAGCCAAAATTATATGTGGATTTTCAACTGTGCAAGTGTTTGGCACACCTATCAGTTGCATTATTCAAGGGTCAGCTGTATTTTACATTGTTGAGGCATTAATTATATCTTTTAAAAATTTATTTACTGCTATATGTAGATTGCTAGTATATGATTTCTGTATATTGATATTTTATTTAGCAAACTTACTATATACTCTTATTTTTTTTTTTTTTTTTTTTTAGACAGAGTCTCACTCTGTTGCCTGGGCTAGAGTGAGTGCCGTGGCATCAGCCTAGCTCACAGCAACCTCAAACTCCTGGGCTCCAGCAATCCTTCTGCCTCAGCCTCCCAAGTAGCTGGGACTACAGGCATGCGCCACCATGCCTGGCTAATTTTTTCTATATATTTTTAGTTGGCCAATTGATTTCTTTCTATTTATAGTAGAGACGAGGTCTCGCTCTTGCTCAGGCTGGTTTCGAACTCCTGACCTTGAGCAATCCGCCCGCCTTGGCCTCCCAGAGTGCTAGGATTACAGGCGTGAGCCACCATGCCCGGCTTATTTGTTGTTTTTATTGGCTTTTAATATTTAAAGATATCTTTATTGCTTTCTGTTTTGCATAATTTCTGATGACAAGTCTGTTATTTTTATGTTTGTTTCTTTTTTCTCTCTGCTGCATTTAAGATTTTAACTCTGGTTTTCAACAGTATGATTATGATGTGCACAGTATTTTATTTAAAAAATTTTTTTTTTATTTCAGCATATTACGGGGATACAAATGTTTAGGTTACGTATGTTGCTCTTGTCTCACCTGAGTCAGAGCTTCAAGTGTATCCATCCTCCAGACAGCGCGCACCAGACCCATTACGTGTGAATATGCCCATCCTCTTTCCCTCTTCCCATCGGCCCGACACTCGATGAATGTTATTACTATATATGCACTTAAGTGTCGATCAGTTAATACCAATTTGATGGTTCTTGTTTTTCCTTTCTTGGAATACTTAGTAGAATGGGTTCCAGCTCTATCCAGGATAATACAAGAGGTGCTATATCACCATTGCTTCTTATAGCTGAATAGTACTCCACAGTATACATATACCACATTTTATTAATCCACTCATGTATTGATGGCCACTTGGGTTGTTTCCACATTTTTGTGATTGTGAATTGTGTTGCTATAAACATTTGAGTGCAGATGTCTTTTTTATAGAATGTATTTTGTTCTTTTAGGTAGATGCCTAGTAATGGGATTACTGGATCAAATGGTAGTTCTGCTTGTATTTCTTTGAGATATTTCCATATTACTTTCCATAGAGCTTGTACTAGTTTGCAGTCCCAAGTATTTTAATTTTATTTAAATCCTGATTGAGGTTGTCTTCTGAGCTTCTTTTTTTTTTTTTTTTTTTTGTCCACTCTGTTGCCTGGGCTAGAATGCGGTGGTATCAGCCTAGCTCACGGTAACCTCAAACTCCTGGGTTTAAGCAATCCTTTTGCCTCAGCCTCCCATGTAGCTGTGCATGTGCCACCATGCCCGGCTAATTTTTTCTACGTATATTTTTAGTTGTCCAGCTAATTTCTTTCTATTTTTAGTAGAGATGGGGTCTTGCTCTTGCTCAGGCTGGTCTCGAACTCCTGACCTTGAGCCATCCTCCCGCCTTGGCCTCCCAGAGTGCTAGGATTACAGGTGTGAGCCACCACGCCCAGTCTTCTCTGAGCTTTTTGAATCTGTGTTTTATTGGTTTTCATTAATTTTGGAAAATTTTTGCCATTATCTTTTTGAATGAATATTTTTGGTTCACCAAGTTGCCTTGCAAAATCAACTCTGACAAATTTGAGAAAAATTATTATTTTATAGATTATCTACCTTTTCCTCCTGGTTCAGGTAGGAATATTCTTTTGGCTTTCTATGTTGTAAGATGAAGTTCTTAAATTTTAATATAGACAAATTTATTGGCACTTTCTTTTATGGTTAGTGTTATTTATATTTTCTTTAAAAATCCATTTTATAACCCAAGGTCATGAAAATAAAGTCCTATCTTGCAAATATTTTATGGTTTGCTTCAATGATTTGTGGTATGCAGACATTTTATGGTTTGGTTCATTAATTAGGAATTAATTTTTACATGTGGTATGAGATAGATTTCCTGCATTTTTTTCCATGTGTACATTTTACTTTATTGATGATAGTTGTGCAGTTTCTTAAAATTTCTCAAATTGCCAGATTTCTCTAATAGTGCACAAGAATGCAAAATATCTACACTCTAACACTGAAATATTATCAGTCTTTAAAAGTTTGCTATTTTGATAGAAAAATGTACTCCTTTTCTCTTTTTTAGTTATTTCTTTGATTCCTTGTGTGGTTGAATATCTTTTAATATATTTATTGGCTAATTATGCATATTTTGTGAATGGTTTAGTTTTATTTTTTTGCCTATTTTCTATTGAAGTAGTCAACTTAAGTTTGATTTATTATAAAAGTTTTTTTCATATGTTATAATTATTTCTCCAGTTTGTAGATTAACATTGTTTTTGATTATTTTCACAACTTTTTAGTTTTTATGTAACCAAAGCTGTACATTTTTCTTTATGATTTCTGACTTGTATGTCATATTTAGAAAGGCGTTTACCACTCCGTCTTAAAAGAAAATATAGATGAGCATTTGATGAATTATTTGAATTTTTTATTTTTAACTTTTAATTCTTTAAGTCTCTTGAATTTGTTTGATATGAAGAGTGAGGTAGCATAGATTTGTTTCTTCCAAATGCATGTCCAATTGTCTCAGAATATCCATTCATTTCTTCCTCATTGATTTTAAGTGACGTCTTTACCACACACCAAATTCCTACATATATGTGACAACTTCTAGACTTTCTACTCTGTTGTTTACCCATCTTCTGAACCAATACTGACATTTTATTTATTATAGCTTAATATTTTTTGTATATCTGGCAGGGCAATTTCCCATTCAATATTATTTATTGTGAGGCTCAAAATTGAATAATATATGTGAAAATGCTTTTTAATCTGTAAATGACCACACAAACAAATGTAAATAATTTTTAAATAGTCTGGGTTTGAAATTTTATTGACTCCATGGTTTATTTGTCATTTTGTTGGAAAATAGTCCAGCTTTTTAAAATTTTGTTTCTGTAAATATGATAAACTCTTTGAAGACAAGAATTTATTGCTGCATACTTAGAATCAAACACAGCACGTTACATCATAGTCCTGAATAAATGTTGAAAAATAACTGTCTTAATATAGCTCTATGAGTCAATAATGTATAATAATCACCAACAATTTTCTTAAGTGTAATAGTTTTAATAGTACAGAAATAATAACAGATGCTATCCCTTCTGAAATGTGACACTTCAGAGGATAAATTTATGATAAATAATGAAGTTTAGGCTGAATATAGATAATAGGCTTTTAAATAATTTTAGATGTTTTCATATAATGTTTATATTGTTAAATATTTTTAATTGTATATTTGCTATTCTTTCATTTTACTATTAGAAATTTTTGTGAATAGCCAATTTTTTTTATTTTATTTTTGTTTTTGAGGCAGAGTCTCACTCTGTTGCCCCGGCTAGAGTGCCGTGGCGTCAGCCTAGCTCACAGCAACCTCAAACTCCCGGGCTCAAACAATCCTACTTCCTAAGCCTCCCGAGTAGCTGGGACTACAGGCATGCGCTACCATGCACGGCTAATTTTATATCTATCTATCTATATATATATTTTTTTCTTTTAGTTGTCCAGCTAATTCTATTTTTCAGTAGAGACAGGATCTCACTCTTACTCAGGCTCTTCTCTACCTCCTGAGCTCAAAGGATCTGCCCGCCTTGGCCTCCCAGAGTGCTAGGATTACAGGCGTGAGTCACCACGCTCAGCCAATGAGCCAGTTTTTAATAACAGCAGAGTCAACAAGCTTTTTACTTGACCAAATAATATATGCATTGGGACTTTTTCAGCTGTATAGTATCTTTTGGCTCATCAGTTAAGAGCATTTTACTTGCTTTATAGTATATGTGTTTGATGCCATAATAAAATTTTATTTGCATTTCTTTGCAGTTAACAAGAATGGATTTATTTGAGAATATTTTATTAGTCTATTTTGTGTAGCAGATTAGCAGATCTAGGATCATTTCCTTCTTATTTTCTGGCTTTCCCTATTCACTCTTACCTTATCATATTCATTTTCCTTTCAAATGTGAATCATTCCCCTCTTTGGAAAAATATGGCTGGTGAGAATACACACAGTTTATGTTTTTCAAGTACTTTACTGAGGGAGAAAAGAAATATTGCTTTACCCATTTTTACACTTTGAAATAGGTATTCCCTTCCATTGTTATCTTCTGTTTTTTCTCATGGATCTGTGCTACACGTCTATACGTTTATGACATGCCTCAGCTTTAACACATTTAATACATAACTCCATCATCACCCTAAACTGGTACACTTTCTTAACTGTTCTTTGGTTTCATCATTCTTCCAGGTCAGACTTTTAAGCTTTGAAGTTATCCTTATTGTAGAATTAATAGACTCTTAGGGTAAAGGAACCTTAAAAACCATCTTGTCTAGCCTCCTTGCTTACCATCTCCTTTATAGTGCTGTCAGCATCATTCTTCTTGTTACAAATCAGATTATTTATCTCCCTGTTTAAAGACCTTTGAAAGACTCACTGATTACTACTTGAAGCCCAGGCTCCTTAAGATGGCATAGAGAGGACTCTTCAGACTTTGACTTCAAGCCCAGGCTGCAGTGTCTGGCCATGAAGATTGTTCATTGCCTATCTCCAGAAGTCTTCCTTTTTGTAGATCATGATGTGTATGGAGCTTTCACAATTTACTTAATGTGGTAGTTGGTTCAATAATCCTTAGCTATTTTTATTAGTAATACTATTATAGTATGGAGGTAGAGAGGGGTAGAGAAGTACCAAGAACTGATACTTCTGAAGAGGTTGGTAGGGACTTGAACTGCTGGAGCTTTGCTGGCAAAGCTAAAGAATTTGGTAAGCAATGGGAAGCCAAAGAATTTGGTAAGCAATGGGAAGTCATCTGAAGTTTTTAATAGGAGTGGCATAATTGGATTTCAGTTCTAGGAAAACAACTCAGGTGACAATATGGAGAACAGACTTAGGCAATAAAGACCTGAACTAGGAAAATGGCAGTGGGATAGAAGTCAGACCTTGAAGTCAAGAGACTTCAAAGGATTGGGCAGTGTGCTAGGTGCTTTACATGCACTATGCCATTTTAGAGATGAGGAAACTGAAGTTAGAGAAATAACTTCCCTAAAGTTATACATGCTGTGACAATGCCAGGACCTGAGCTCTTGTGTGTTTAACTAAAGCCCATGTTTTGCAACACAGTGCTAAGAGTCATAGTGAACTTTTCACTACTGATAAAAATGCTACACACGTTACTAGTGGTCTGTACCTTGCATATGCCATATTCATTTTTTCTGAAATTCCTCTTTTTTATTTGCCATGCAGACAGCTTACAGTTCAAAGTTATTGCTCCCTTTTCTGTGAATCAATGATATTTATATGTATAAACATATATAGTATATTTCTCAAAACATTGTGTTATGATTTTTTCAAAAGTAAATAGGCCTGCATTCTCTTTGTTACTAAGTTTCATAGGTATTGCATGGTGCAGTGAGTGCATGATTGCTCTATGCTGTTAGTAGGAATAACAGGTATGTGTCCTATATCCGTATTAAAATATAACTCAGAATCTACTGAGTTCTGCATTGTTGTTTCTTTTTGTGGGTGGGTAGGAAGAGTGGTATTTTATTATTAGCTTCTAAACAGCTGACATATCCATTTTTTGTGTTCATTTTTCATTAAGCAGATATTTTAGAAAAGCCCTGTTTGTTGTCCTTAAATGACTGTTTCATTGCCAGCTGGGAAATAAGTTGTAGCAGCCAAACTAAAAGTAATATGGGCTTCAGATTGTAATATGTTGCGGCAACTCTTGTAAAATGACTTTTCAAATATTAATAATTTGACTCATTTTTTTTCTAAATTAAAAAATATTGATTCCTCCAAGGGAAAAACAATCTGCATTAACACTGTGAGGTTCATGAATCTTTTGTTTATATAGATCATGTAGAACATTAGTTTTGATATTTTAAAGACAAATTGTGTAGTTTTATAATATGCAGAAATTTTGTTAAAGTGAAGGGAGATTTTATAAATGAAAATGTACATGAAATAACAAATGACATTTTACACTCTGTATTTATACCAGCATTTTCCAGAAAGTTTCCTCAGAGTACTATTTCAAAGATGCTTTTGGCAAAAGGTTTCTAAAGACAATTAAATTTGAGGAAAACCCAACTTACCCACTCTTGCAGTTGTGCTCAGAGACAGAAATTCAGTTGTGCTTAGAGACAGAAATCCTGCAGTAGGAGAATGTGTATGTAGGGGTTTGTGTTGCTGTTTAGCGTTGCTTGACTCAATGTTTCCCAAACTTAATGAACCGAAAAATTTTATTTTTCACATACACTAAAATTTTATGAAATTCACTGTGGAAATCGTTACCTTATATCTGTATATTAAGGTTTATGGGGATTCTGAAACATAGGACAAGATTATAGTATATACTTATAAAAACAAAATTTAATTTGGTATTTTCATAATATTCTAAACTTTATCTTCCATGGATGATCATCAACATCAGCTGGGGAAAAAGCCACGCCAAAGGAAAGCAAGGCTGCAAAAAATCAAATTGAAAATTCTGAGTTTCCAGGATCATTGGAAGATTCAAATAATGACTATTTTAACAACAAAAAAAGGTAATTAGTATAGATGCTGATTCCACATGTCATAATCTAAACTATAAGAAAAAGAGTGAGATATCCAGAGTACTGTTGTAAGGACTTATACTTAGAACAAAGATATGAATGAAATTAGTGATATTTTTAACTGAAATTACCTTGATTTGGATCATTACTGTTTAATAGTAATATCCCTCTCTAATATAGTGAGGGGTAAATTATAACTTAAATTTATTTCTTTTGTAATCTTTTGGTCATCAGGGGCAACTTAATGACAAAAATTTCTGTCTTTGCTTTTGTTAGAACTAATTCTTCTGCCTCTCTTAGGTTTTTTGGTATAGATAAACTAATTAATATGCATGCGTTTCACATTGGTATCATTTAATTCCAAATTATAGTACTTAGATAAGATTTGTGCATATAGTTTTTTGAAGTTAAGACAAAGGTTTTTATAAATAGTCACAAAACAACTATAAAAATATATTTCTAAAATTTCCAGTTATTTTATCTTACTGTAAACATTGGACTAGGATTTGAATTTAGCTATATATAATGAAATATGATTTTATTATTCATACTATATGTAGTTTATGTTGATCATTAATGAGTTTGAAAGAAAATATGACAATGATCTCAGGCTGACTTTGAAAATTTTTTAATGTTATATTTGTGTCTACAGAGCATTAAATAAGAAAAACTAATGCTCATGGAATCATGTTTTAATATGACTTTCAAATCTGTCATTTCCTTTAAGTCAGTTTCTTTGGAAAAATGAAGATGATATAGCTATCAGTAGAAGACAGGACAATCAGGTATGATTTAAAAATTAGTGTTTTAAATTGCAGAAATTTAAAACATAGGTATTGCAACATAGTATTTATAGTGAAATTGAAATGAAAATACAGATTAAAATGTCCAAGTTTTCTGGTAATATACTTCTAATATCAATATTGTCAGAAGTCCAATTTTTGCTTCTGCTTTTGTGAATGAGGAAACAACATACCCAAATGAGAGGGAGAGAAAAGTTCTCCACCAACACCTTTTGGATTATCTTCTCAAATTTTATTACTCGTTTTTAAGGTTCATTAACCTTCACTTAACTGGCAGCTGTAAGAGCTCATTTGTAATTTAATAAATTTATACCTGTATTTAATTAACTCAGATCTTCAGAATAGTTTTATATCATCTGTTGAGAAGCAGTATAGTAGTGGTTATTATGTTATTGCTAATAGTTACTAGCTGTGTGTTCTTAGATGTGTTACCCAATTTTGAAATTGCAGTGATTTAAAGGAGTTAATGAACTCCTATCCAAATCACCAATTTATTCTCAAGAAATTATTGAAAAACTTGTAAAATTTTGCAAATATTTGCAGAATGAATTTAAGACCTTCTTAGGATAATACTAGTTTTAATAATAGCTAACAATGAATATTGACTATCAGGCACTATTCTAAGTATTTTACACATTCACTCTTTTAATCCTCATTAAAAAAAAAACCCTATAAGTAGGTTATGTTTATCATCCCGTTTTTATAGAAGAGGAAACTGAGGCACAGAGTGGTTCAGTGATTTGTCCAGGTCATTCATATAGTTAAAAAGTACTGAAGCTAACAATAATAATCATAATGATATAGCAACAACCAATTAGATAGCATCTTTTGAGCCAATCACTATTCTAAGTGTTTTATGTATGTTAACTTGTTTAATTTAACAACTCTTTGAGGAGGTACTATTATCCTTATTTTCAGATGAGGAAACTAAAACACAGGTTATATTAACTTTTCCATGGTTATCAATCTTTCATGCTTGTTTGGCAAAACCCCAATTGTAGTTAACAAACCGTAAACCTCAAATGAGTCTTTAATTTTGCCAACAAGTATACTATATTTTCATGGTCCATTACTACTCTTCTAGACAACTCTTTCATACCATCTTTTCAAACCATCAATACCTCCTTTCTATTGCACTCTTAGTGATAATTTTTCTTTGTTAAAAGGAGGCAATTTGAAGAGAAGCACTACATCTGAAAGTTTTATACACAGAGTGAGGTTGGGATTGAAGTTCAGTTTTTTCCTCAAATATCCAGTTCCCACACCATTTG
This sequence comes from Lepilemur ruficaudatus, assembly GCA_963574885.1. Lineage (NCBI taxonomy): Eukaryota > Metazoa > Chordata > Mammalia > Primates > Lepilemuridae > Lepilemur > Lepilemur ruficaudatus. Next base: position 14,922 of record CAUYRT010012995.1, on the reverse strand, counting down.
TTAAGACTTTATTTTTTCCACTGTATTACTGAAAAATCAATTGACTCCATAGGTCTAGAACAATTTCTGGTCTCCTTTTTCTGCTCATTGATTTTTTTTTTTTTTTTATCCTTATTCCAATACTACACCATCTTCATTACTGCGGCTTTATAGTACTCGTCAGATAGCATACAACTTGTAACTTGATTCTTTTGTTTTTTTTCAAGATTGTTTTGGCTAGTCTAGATTCTTTGTGTTTTCACATACATTTTAGAATCATCTTGTCAATTTCTTATCAAAGGACTGCTGGAATTTTGATTAGAATCACCTTGAATCTCTTGATCAGTCTGGGAGGATAACTGGTTTCCTCACTGTATTGAGTCTTCCAATCCATGAAAACTCTCTCTCTCTGTTTAAGTCATTAGTTTCTTTCTTTAAGTCATTAATTCTTTCAGCAGTGTTTGTGGTTTTAGTGTAGTGCTCTTACACATCTTTTGTTACATTTATTTCTAGATATATGATATTTTCTTGGCTTCTATATGTGGTACTTCAAAATTTTTATTTTCTAATTGTTTGTTAGTTTAAAGAAATATAATTGATTTTTTAATGACTTGCATCCTACAAGGTATATAATTGATTTTTATGCATTTAACTTGTCTCTTAAGATTTTGCTAAATTCTACTAGGTTTTTTCATAGATTCCTTAGGACTTTCTATTGTATTAATATATATACAATCATGCCGTTGGTGAGTAACAACAGTTTACTCTTTATTTTCATTTTCTTTTTGATGAATTAAATATTCATCTTTCTTCAGCTTCCTGAATGTGAAAATCAGTAATGGCAGGAAAAAATGACAGCTTCTTGCTTTCAGCATAGTTCTGGTGATGGCCTTAGAGATGGTAACTTCGTTAACATAAAGGTCATTCCAGAAGACCAAGCCTGGAACCTGTTCCTTCAGTCTTTCTGATACACTTAATTTCCTTTATTAAATTCCTTCTTGTTTACACCTGAACTGAACTGATTTAGTATTTGGTACAGAAAGCGAAACATGGACAAAAAAACTTATTAGAATCTCAGACTAATTATTGCAAAAGAATAGTAGTATTTTGCTAATTTGTGCTAGTAGAAACTTAGAAGAATATTATTAGAAATAGATTCAGGCCAGGAATGAAGGAATACACCTTTAGATTGGTCTAAGTTTGATGATATAATTATCAGATTCTGGATTTAATGTGCTAGCTTAAGCAGTTTTTTTTTAAAGTAAAAACAGTTTGCTAAATTGACAGGTTGACAGAAACCTGGAATATGTTGCCTTATGCTAAGTAAATTTAGAATGCCAGGAATTTCTTACTAAAAAATAGAGCAAGAAATCCAAAGACTTTGGGAAATAAAAATGTTAAGAGAGGATTTATCATCTCTACTTCACCCCTTTAACCAAACATTGAGGAATATTTTGGAAAGGTATGTCCACCATTCTTGAAAAAGCCTTATAGTGGCTATTTTATGCAGCCTAGAATGACAATGAGACTGTACTCCTGGATTTCCGTAGAGATGATAGGATTCCAGAGTGGCAGAAACCAATTTACAGCATTTTACTATATAAGAGAAAACAGTACCAGAGTGATCATAAGGATGTTTGATTAAGAAATCATTGACAATTATTCATTGTCAAGGTGTCCCTAAGGCTAATTAATCATGGTGTTTCTGACACTGAAATGGGTAAGCACACCAGTAAGCTCTTGGTCTATATAACCAAAATTTATTTTTAGTTTTAGCAAATAGTGGTCTACCTTGAATAATGACACGAATACTCACATCGCCTCATTGAGTTACCAGACAGCCGGTTTATATGCCCAGAACCTCTTAAGTGAAAGGGAGGTCAGGTATCCTTGAGGAAAAACCCTGTCACACTGCCACAAGTATGGACTGTAAACTTCCTGCTTTAACTTTCCTTAAAGGGATCAGAGGCTTTTTACAAGGGTGACTGTACTGGGGAAAAGGAAACACCCAGACTTTTCAGGACTAGTGGACAATAGCTTTGATATGATTATAATCCCTGGGGACCTGAATACCTCTGTGTTTCACCAATATGGTAGAGGTTTAGAGGGGTCAGATAATAAGTGAAGTTTTGGCTAAATCAGTCTCATGGTGTGCTGAATAGGTTTGTAAATTTTGCCTGTATTGTTTCCTGAATACATACTTTGAAAGGATTTACTCAGTGACTGGCAGAATTCACAATGCTTCCTTGTCCTTTGCAGCATGAGCAATAAGGAATGTTATGGTAGTGTTAACAGAAAAAAAACCCCAAACTCTGTAAAATAATTTAAAGATGTTTATTCTGAGTTGAATATGAGTGACTGCTGGCCCAGTGAACATTTCTCAGGTGGTCCTGAGAAAATGCACCCAAGGCGACCAGGTTACAGTTTGGTTTGATACATGTTAAAGAGACAGGAATTGCAGGTAAAATCATAAATCAATACATGGAAGGTATACATTGGTTTGGCCCAAGAAGGCGGCACATCTCCAACATCTTGGAATGGTGGCTTACTGGTTATAGGTGGGTTCAGAAATTCTGTGATTTGTAATTGGTTAAGGAAATAAAGCTTTGTCTGAAGGCTTAGAATCAGTAGAAAAGAATATTTTAAGATAAGGAAGTCTATTAATTATAGAGCAAGCCACAATATACTCAAAGTGGTCTGTTAAACAAATTGATGGTTTGCAGGTGTGACTTAGCCTTTGCCTTGCATGGCCTTTGGTCCAGTTTGCAATTAGTCTAAACTCCAAAAGGGAGGGGATATAAGGAAGTGTGTCTGATCTCCCTTCCTTTCATGACCAGGAACTCAGTTTTTAGGTTTTTTGGGGGGTTCCCTTGGCCAAGGGGGGGGTCTGTTCAATTCAGGGGTGTTAGTTTATAGTAGAAAGGGCCAAATAAAATATGATGGAACTGTCTGTTCCTTACCAAAATAGTACTCTGTAGCCTTACCAAACTCCTTGAGGGATTGCAGAGTTTTATGCCGTGATAAAAACTTGAAAATGGCAGGAAGGGTGATTCTTGTCATAGCCCCATTGAACTAACCAAGTTGGTCTGTGCAGAAGATTGATGGGTCGTAGCATCAGGTGGTGACAATTGTAGCCGCTACTTCTTACATGGTCTCTTTACTAGAGCAAATTATCACAGCCTTGTGCTCCTATTATAACAATGCCTCTGTTGAAAAGTCTTCTGCAGAAGACTTTTCAATCTGGAAAATGCTTTTTTTCTCCATCCCAATTAGAGAAAACCAAAAGTAGTTTTCTTTCAGCAAATAGGAATAGCAGTAGACTGTCATTGTCTTGCCTAAGGGCTGTGTCAATTCTGGCATTCTGACATAATCTAGTTCCTAAGAAACTTGATCATATCATGATCCCCTTGGACTTATGAGCAGGAAATAGCAAATACTCCAGATATCTTAGGTAAGACATAAGTTTGTTAGAGGGTGGGACAGAAGCCTCAACAAAATTCAGTAATCTACCAATTCAGTAAAATTTCTGGGAGTTCCATGGTCTGGGACATGTTCAAGTATTCTCTTATGAAAATAAGGTTTTTGAACCTTGCCCCAGCTACCATTGAGAATGAGACAAAACACTTCATGAACTTTGCTAGAATATGGAGAGAGATTTACCACATTTGGATATGCTGCTATACTTTTTTTTAAAAAACCAAGTAAACCAGAAGACAGCCAGCTTTGAGTAGGACCTAAATAAGAAAAGACTTGCAAGGTGATCCAAGAGGCATTGCAAGCAATGCTGCCACTTGTGTTTTAATGTCCAGCTTATCCAGTGATGCTTGATGTGTAGTAGGTTGCAATGCTGAATGGAGTCTGTACGAGCCCTAGTAGAAGAATCACAGCTCAGAGCCCCAGGTCTGGGAGCAAAGGCATGCCATCTTCAGCAAAACTTAATAATTATTGTTCTGTTGTTGCTGGATATTTGTATATTTCCAACTTTTACCTGTTATGAACAGTGCATACAAATAAGAGAGGAATACACTTATGTCTAAAATTGCTGGAAATGCCTATCTATAACATAAATAATGTCTAATTTCAAAATGATTGTGCAAATTTACACTCCTATTAAGAATCCAAGAGATTACTTGTTGCTCTACATCCTCAATAATACATACTGTCTTCACACTTTAAAAATATTTGGCACTCTGGTGGATGATTAATGCTATTTCACTGTGGTTCAAAATTTAATTTTTCCTGCGATTATAAAGTTAATCATGTTATTATATCTTATGAACCCCATCTTGATAAACCTCTCTTTTAAAATTACCTCTTCAAGTATTTCTGCTGGGTTGTCTGCAATTTATTAATATTTTTAATTAGCAGAAATTTTTAATATACTGTAAGGTAGTCTTTGATACCTCTATGTGTTGCAAATATCTCCCCCTACCTTGTGGCCTATCGATGGTCTACATTGCTGAATACTTTAAGTGTTCCATGTTTGTAACTTTTCCCACATTATCTTTGTGTCTTAGACTGAGACTATGTTAAAATCTCCTTTTATTAGTGTGTTATATTAATGTATATCATTGTACTCCCTGTAGTTTCTGCCTTCGGTAGGTTTATATGTGCTGTCATAAGTTGTTCTTATATAAATATTATCACTTTTACATTACAAAGTGTCCTTCTTTGACTCATTTAACAGCAGGCCCCCAACCTTTTTGGCACCAGTGAGCAGTTTCATAGAAGAGCATTTTTCCATGGACAGTGAGAGGGATGGTTTCAGGATGATTTTGCAGCTGTGCCCCAGCACTAGCATCACTGTCTTGGCTCCACCTCAGATGATCAGGCATTAGATTCTCATAAGTTGCGCACAACCTAGATCCCTCGCATGCACAGTTACAGTACAGTTTACAGTAGTGTTCACGCTCCTATGAGAATCTAATGCCCCTGCTGATCTGACAGGAAGCGGAGCTCAGGCAGTGATGTGAGCAATGGGGAGCAGCTGTAAATACAGATGAAACTTTGCTCACTGGCCCACTGCTCACCTCCTGCTGTGGGGCCTGGTTCCTAACAGGCCACAGACCAGTACTGGTCCGCGGCCCGGTGCCGGTCCATGGCCCGGGGGTTGGGAACAGCAGCATTTAATGCTGTTTTGGTCTGAATTCTTCCTTATTGCATATCAAGATGCTCTGCTTTCTTTTGTTTACATTTATTTGGTACACCCCCATTCTCCACCCATCTCCTCTTTTTTGGTCTTTCTGAGTCAGTTTGTTTTCTGTATATGTCTATGTACAGTCTTTAGAACGCCTGACCTCAAGTGATCCTCCCACCTCAGCCTCCCAGAGTGCCAGGATTACAGGCCTAAGCCACCACGCCCAGCCTGCAGAAGACTTTTCAATAATTGCTTGGTTGGATGAAGCTCAACGTTAAATAGGAAAAGCTCCTGAATGCAATATTAGCTCTTAGCTCTTGCACATTTAAAACTTTCTCTAGAGCAGGGATGGGCAAACTAAGGTCTGGAGCCTGTTTAGTCGGGCCTGTGAGTTTAGAATGTTTTTTACATTTTTAAAAAGTTGTAAAAAAGAAAAAGAGAAGAATATATGACAGAGACCATATGCAGCCCACATACATTTATTTACTCTCTGGGCCTTTACAGAAAACGTTTGCTAATCGCTGTTCTACAGCAGGATAGCTTGATGGGCTGTAAAATCCTTGGCTTATTTCCCTTGAGTTTCTTTAAGATGTTGCTCTACCAGTGTCTTGCCTTATATGTTACTATTTAGAAGTATGATGCCAACATAATTATCTTTGTTAACTGACTTGAGTATTTTTGCCTGAAAGGCCAGAGGATTTGTTTAATATGTAAAGGCCATATCTCAGGTGAAAATTGTGGGTCAGGTTTTTTTTAGGTACACAATGGACCCTTTCAGTATGAAAGTCAGGACTTATTTCAAGAATGCTTTCTAAAATTACAATTTTAAATAGATCTATTCCTTGTTTTATTTTTCACTTTCAGGGACTAAAGTTAGTCTTATCTTAGATCTTCTTTATATCTGCTACTTTCTTTCTGATCCATTTTTATGTTTCATTTTCTTGGCTCCTTTTATTTCTATTCTTTATTATCCTTACTGTATTTTTTTGTTTTTCATTTTAGAATATTACAGGGGTACAAATGATTTCATTACATATAATAAATTGCTTTTGTACTGTGTCCATCCCCCAGATAGTATGCACTGTACTTGTTAGGTGTGATTTTCCCCATCCCCTACTCCTCCCCCACCTGCTTGATTTCCGATGAATGTTATTTCCATATGTGGACATACATGTTAATCAATTAGTTCCAATTTAATGATGAGCACATGTGGTGTTTGTTTTTCCATTCTTGTGATACTTCACTTAGAAGAATGGTCTCGAGCTCCATACAGGATAACACAAGAGATATTAGTTCACCATTTTTTATGCCTGAATAGTACTCCATGGTGTACATATACCACATTTTATTGATCCACTCATGTATTGATGGGCACTTGGGTTGTTTTCACATCTTTGCCATTGTAAATTGTGGTGCTATAAATACTTGAGTGCAGTTGTCTTTTATAGAATGTCATTTTTTCCTTTGGGTAAATACCCAGTAATAGGACCACTGGATTAAATGGTAGTTCTACTTATAGTTTTCTGAGGTATCTCCATATTGCTTTCCATAGAGGTTGTACTAGTTTGCAGTCCCACCAGCAGTGTATGAGTGTTCCTATCTCTCTGCATCCAAGCCAACATTTTTTGCTTGGGGACTTTTTCATAAAAGCCATTCTCACTGGAGTTAAGTGATACCTCGTTGTTTTGATTTACATTTCCCTAATGATTCTTAAAGATGTTGAGCATTTTTTCATATGTTTGTTGGCCATTAGCCTATCTTCTTTTTAAAAGCTTCTCTTCATGTCTTTTGCCCAATTTTAATGGGGTTGTTAGATTTTTTTCTTGCTGATTTGCTTGAGTTCTGTATGGATTCTAGTTAGCCGCCCTTTATTAGATGTGTAGCATGTGAATATTTTCTTGCATTCTGTAGGTGTCTGTTTGCTCTCATGATAGTTTCCTTGGCTGTACAGAAGCTTTTTAATTTGATCAGGTCGCATTTATTTATTTTTGTTGTTGCTGTGATTTTCTTTGAGGTCTTCTTCATGAATTCTTTCCCTAGGCCAATGTCTGTAAGAGTTCTTCCAACATTTTCTTCTAGAATTCTTATGTTTATGCCTTACATTTAAGTCTGTTATCCATCGTGAATTGATTTTTGTGAGAGGTGAGAGGTGTGGATCCTGTTTTAGTCTTCTACATGCTGCTATCCAATTGTCTCAGCACCATTTACTGAATAGGGTTTCTTTTCCCCAGTGTATGTTTTTGATTGCTTTGTCAAAAATCAGCTGGCAATAGGTGGATGATTTTATATCTGGACTCTTTGTTCCATTGGTCTATGTCTCTGTTCTTGTGCCAGTACCATGTTATTTTGGTTAGGATAGTCTTGTAGCATAGCTTGAAGTCTGTTAAATTGGTGCCTCCCAATTTGTTCTTTTTGCTTAAGGTTGCTTTGGCTATACAAGGTCTTCTCTGGTTCCATATGAAGTACAGAATTATTTTTTCTAAGTCTGTGAAAAATGATATTGACATTAGAAATTGCATTGAATCTGTAGATCATGTTGGGTAGTATAGACATTTTAACAATGTTGATTCTACCGATCCATGAGCATGGTATATGTTTTTCCATTAGTTTATGTTTCTGCTGTTTCCTTCCTCAGTGTTTCATAGTTCTCCCTGTAGAGGTCTTTCACCTCCTTAGTTAAATGTATCTCTAGGTAATTTGTTTCCTTTGTTGCTATTTTGAAAAGTATTGAGTCTTTGATTTGGTTCTCAGCTTGACTGTTACTTGTGTATATGAAAGCTACTGATTTGTATACATTGATTTTGTAACCTGAGATTTTGCTGAATTTATTTATCAATTCCAGTAATCTCATGGCAGAATCTTTGGGGTTTTCTAGATATAAGATCATATTGTCCACAGAGTGATAATTTCACCTCTTCTTTCCCCATTTGGATGCCCTTGCTTTCCTTCTCTTGTCTGATTGCTCTGGCTATGACTTCCAGCACTATGTTGAATAGAAGTGGTGATAGTGGGCAACCTTGTCTGGTTCCAGTTCTAAGTGGGAATGCTTTCAGTTTTTCCCCATTCAGTATGATGTTGGCTGTGGGTTTGTCATATATGGCTTTTATCATTTGAGGTGTGTCCCATCTATGCCTATTTTGTTAAGCATTCTTACCATAAAAGGGTGCTGAATTTTGTCAGATGCTTTTTCTGCATCTGTTGAGGGGATTATATGGTCTTGTTTTTGCATCTATTTATGTGGCAAATTACATTTATAGATTTGTGTATGTTGAACCATTCCTGCATCTCTGGGATGAAGCCCACTTGGTAATGATGGGTCATTTTTTTGATGAGCGACTGAATTCAGTTTGCTAGGATTTTTGCATTGATATTTATAAAGGATATTGCTCTGTAGTTTTCTTTTTCTGTTGGATTCTTTCCTGGCTGTGGTATCAAGATGATGTTGGCTGTATAAATTGTGTTGAGGAGGATTCCTTCTCATTTTTATGGAACAATTTCTGCAAGATAGGTATGAGTTCTTTGTAGGCCTGGTAAATTATAGTGTGAAACCATCCGGTCTGGGAATTTTTTTTTGTTGGAAGATTTTTTATTACTATTTTAATTTCATTGCTTGATATTGGTCTATTCAGGAATTCTGTTTCTTCCTGATTGAGTCTGAGGAGGCTCTGTGTTTCTAAGAATTTATCTATTTCCTCCATATTTGCAATTTTATGTGCATATAGATTTTTATCATATTCAAAGGTGATATTTTGTATTTCCATGGTATCAGGCCAAGGCAGGAGAATTGCTTGAGGGGTTAGGAGTTCAAGACCAACCTGAGCAAGAGTGAGACCTCATCTCTACAAAAACTAGAAAAAATTAGCTGAGCATAGTGGTGCAGGCCTGTAGTCCCAGCTACGTGGGAGGCTGAGGCAGGAGGATTACTTGAGCTGAGTAGTTTCAGGTTGCAGTGAGCTATGATGACACCACTGCACTGTAGCTAGGGTGACAGAGGGAGACCCTGTCTCAAAAAAATCAAATAAATAAAAATAAAAACACAAACACAGAGGAGTTAAGATATATTAGAATTAAATGTAAACTTCTGTGCTAAAATTTTGAAAATCTGAAAATGTGATATAATCACCTAAGCAGATATAAACTATCAAAATTGACTCAAGATGAATAGCCATCCTAGAAGAATCTTAAAGTTATCATAAAATGTAACTGAGACTAGAAATCTTGTTTCTAGGAAAGAAGTCCTATTTGGAAAGAAAAATAATGAATTCTCTTTTTTTAAGTTTGAAGTGCCTGTGCATCACGTCAAAGAAATAGTGGAATGGAGAGACTGGAGCATTAGAAAGAGTCTGTAGCTACAAATAGAAAATTGGAAGTTTATCATCATATAAGTTAAAAAATGCATGGCTGAAATGCATTATCAAATGCTTATAGACAAGTGAAAAAGCATGTGTTACCCTACCAGATACTATTAATTTTCATGTTTTGCTTGCAGATAGGTGAAAAACAGTATACCACCCTACCAGATCTTATTGATTTTCCCTCATATCCTTGTCAACCTGTTCTTCCTTCAGGAATGACTGATATCCCTTTATTACAGATGGAAAGTAAGTATGATGATATTGTAAATACAGATGATTCTGTGAGGTGAAGTTAAATAATGTTAAAGGGGAGTAATTGTTTAATTGGTATAGATTTCAGTTTTAGAAGATAAAGTTCTGGAAATGGATGGTGGTGATGGTTGCAAAATAATGTAAATGTACTTTATGCCAATGAACTGTATATTTAAAAATGGTAAAAATGGTAAATTTTGTTATATATATTTTACCACAATTAAAAAGTTAAATTACATGGATTTTATGTTGATTACTACATATGTTTAATCACTAATATTTCATTTTTAAAAATATAATCTAGTCTGTGTGGTGGCTCACACCTATAATCCTAATACTTTGAGACGCCAAAGTGGGAGAATCACTTAAGGCCTGGAGTTTGGGCCTGAGCAATATAACAAGACTTCATATCTACAAAAAATAGAAAAATTAGCCAGGTGTGGTGACACAAACCTGTAGTCCCAGCTAAAGGAGGCTGAGGCAAAAGGATCACTTGAGCCCAGGAGTTTGAGGTTACAATGAGGCATGATGATGCCATTGTTCTCTGGCTCAGGAAATGGAGCAAAACCCTGTCTCAAAAAAAAATTATATATTATATATGCACACACACACACACATACACACAGTCTCCTCCCTGCCTCCCCCCTCTCTTTTTCTCCCTCCCTTCCTCCCTCTCTAAATTATACATTTTCCATGTAAGATTTAAGTGTAATAACTTTGAGTCCAAGATAAATTTACCAAAAGATTTAAACCAAAAAATATAAGCATAACTACTTGAGGTTTACTTAGTTTCTACACATATATGGAAATTCAGAAAAAAAACAGTATTTTATAAATCCTCTTATGTATCACTCTTGGAAACTGAAATGAATCCTCTGCATTTTCCATAGTGGTAAATGCTATATTGCAGCAAGAAAAATAGTTTTGGGTAAAATTTACTCTTGCTGTTGTAGACACTTTTAAGTTTTACACTCCATATTTTAGGTTATAAACCATCTTTCAGCTTTTAGACATTGATGAATCTGGGATATAATCTATTTAGGAGAGAAGATTATCCAACAAATGAAACAAGTAAAGGAAGAAAGAAGATATCTGGAAAGAATTAGAGAAGAACTAATAAAAAAAGTTGAAAAGCTATTTGAACAAAGCAAATTGAAGCGATATCAGGGTAAATTTTATTGCATGGTTTTTATCACTATAAAGAAAACTTAAGTTTTACAGAATTGATACTTTTGGAATAAATAAAGTTATAATTAATAGTTGCTGTTTTACTATTATAGTTTAAGTGGTACATGATTGAGGTAATAAGTTCAGTATAGAAAACATGAAATCATTTTTCAATTCTATTTTATACAATAAATGCTTTACATAGGGTTTTAAAATTAAAACTCAAATATTTTTATAACTAAAATTCATTTTTTTGTTCATTCTTCCATTTGTTTATTACGGAAGTATTTATTAAGTGTCTATTGAATCCACCCACTGTTCTAGGGGCAGTTAGACAAACACAGTCTTGCCCTTGCCCTCATAAATCTTACAGTCCAGTGGGGAAATGATAAGCATTAATGATACATCCTGATGAATGCTATGATAAAGGAATTCCAGAATTCTGTGGATAGAAATACAAAGGAAGAACACCTAAATTAGATGGAAGAGATCAACAGAGACTTCCAGGAGAAGTGCTGGATATGCAGGATCTGAAATGTGCTTCTTGGCTCTAGGTCCTTCAGGCATGCTTTTTCCTCTGCCATCTACTTCTTCTCTTCCTACCTTCTCCTACCCTCTTCCCAGTTCACGTGGCTATTTCCTACTAATCATTCCAGATGAGCTTAGGTATCACTTACTCTAGAAGCCTTCTTTGAGTCTCTTGGACTATCCTAGAAACTTCATTTTTTGGTATGTGTGTCGGTCTGCCTTGCTTAAGCGAATGAATGAGGGAAATTAAGAAAAGTCATTTTGTTGCAATAGTGGTGTTAAGACTGGTGGAAATGGAAAGATGAGCCAGGGTGAAGAAAGTGTGTGATAATGGCTTGAGAGATATTAAATGATTTGGGAAACCTGCATTCTGGGTTGTGTTTGAGGATTGTAAGGATGAAAGGTATATTTAGAAGTAACTGGTTTTAGGATTCTCAATTTATAGCAAAATTGTTGTTTTAGTACTAGAACTGACTGAGGTTTTATAGGCAATGTCAGGAGATATTTCTGATGAGTATGCCTTATCATGTTAAAGTGATATCTTGGAAGTGGTGACAATTACTCAGCAATGTTGTAGTGTTAAGACAGCAATTGTATCAGACAGATTTGAACAATGGACTAAAAATCACAGGACCTAGATTCTAATCAAATCTTTTACTTAGAAAAGTTATTTCTTCTTCTTGTGCCTCACTCTGTTTATAAAATGGGACTGATCAATCACTTTCTATTTCAAGAGGAATATTTCAAGATAAAAGATATTTATCAGCCACTAAATATTTATTGTGCCTACTATGTATCAGGCCTGTTTTAAATGCTGGGGAGATAGCAGTGAACAAGATAGACATAGCCCTCGCCTTAAGGAGTGTGTATACTAATGGAAGGAGATAGGCAATAAACAAATAAGTAAGACAGTATCAGCTACCGATCAGAGCTGAGAAGTCAGTTAAAAAGAGTGTAGTAGAAAATGATGGGGCAAGGGTGAGTTGCTTTAGCTGGGGTTTTCAGGGAAAGCATCTCTGAGAAGATACTAAGATTTTATTAATAAGGAATCAGGCATATAAAGAGGGGGAAAGCAGTCTGAACAGAAGGAACACTATCAAGTTCTGGAGAGAAGAATGACCTTGTAATATTAAGGAACTGAACTGAGTCCAGTGTTGCTGGAGCATGGTAAATACAGAGGGATGTAGAGGGAGATAAAATCACAAAGGTCAGCAAGGAGCAGACAGGCCAAGTCAAGGAGTTTGAATTTTATTCTAAGGTGAGAAGTCATTAGAGGATTTTAAGCTAGGGATTTACATGACTTAAAAAATATTTTAGAAAGATCACGACTGCTGTATGAAATAACTTGTAGAGGAGCAAAAATGGAAGTAGAGAGACCAGTTAGAAAGACAATGCAGCTGTCTTCAAAAGTATTGCTAGCAGTATTTTCGCAGCAGTACCAATAGAAGTTGCTGAGGGATTGGATAACAGGGCATGAGGGAAATAAATAGCTAAAATCTTGAGCTAAAGTTCTATATAGCTATATAATTTTAATCAAATCACCTTATAATGTAAAATTTTTAAATTGGGGGTGTTCATTTCTATGATAATATAAAAGAAATGAACATAAGCACATTCTGGTATACTAGTGTATAGTATGTGTTCCTGTTAAGTTTGTATTTAGAATCTCATTGGTGTCCAAGTGATTTCCTAAACTAGTAGTATTTAATTTCCAAATCTATCAATTAAAGAGGTCTTAGATTTGAGAAACTTTATCCTACAGAATTTTGGGGAAATGTTTGGCATAATTTTGATAAATCATAAATCAAAATTAGCTTATTTCACAAAATAAGTCATGAGGGCTGTAAAAATAAGGAAAAATCATTAAACTAGATTGTGTCTTTTACTTTCACAGTTTTAATTATATAAATATTTTAAATACGATCATGGAAAATTAATCCATGAATTAAAGTAATCAAAATGAATATATATATATATGTATGTATAGGCAGTAGTTTTAAAATAAAGATTTTTCAGAAGCAATTGCATATTTTAAGGAGAACTTGGTTGGGGTTGCTGTATTTATTACTATTTTACTGTATTTCTAGGCAAATTCTTTCATTATCTAACAAATGTCTCTCCCTTAGCTCTAATGTTCTCAACATATAAGAGAATGAGAAGAGGAAAATAGTTTAAATTGACATTAACTCTGTAATCCTTTCCAGGTTGAAAAGTTTAGTCCCTTAATAATACTCAAACTACAGTTTTGCTTTTTATTACAGCCTCTGATGGTTGGAAGAAAAAATACTTTGAAACAAAGAAAGTCACAGCATCGTTGGAGGAAGTTTTAACAAAACTTCGAGAAGATTTGGAACTTTACTATAAAAAATTGCTCATGCAACTTGAAGCCAGGGAGATCAAGATGAGACCAAAGAATCTGGCAAACATCACAGACTCTAAGGTACTACTAAATGTGTCTGCCTTCTATTGGAAAAGTTATATTCAAAATACATGCTTTTATAATTGCAAGTATTATCATAGTTAGGGTGCTTTGGGCTAATTTTGACTTGAACTTGCTCAAACTGTAAGAAAATTCATGACCTCATGTAATGAGAGGAAGGTTGCTAAGGAGATACAGTCAGCAGCATAATGATGCCTTTAAGGGCCTTGGTGCATCTGCTATTTCCTGTTATTTTTAGTGTTGACTTCATTGTAAGACTGAAGATTGTTAAGATTGTGAGACTGCTTTTTCTAATGGTAGCAATAGAGTTGCCAATAGCAAGTAGGGCTATGTATCTCCAAAACAAGAGAAACAAACCTCTCCTTGAATCATGGAATATATAAATCTTTCCCTTTAACCTGGTGAAGAATCAATCAGACCTACCCCTGGATCAAAAATAGTTGCCAAGGAATGCTATGTGCTGACTGACATAGACTAATTAGGATCTACCTCTGTTCCTGGGAATGGGGTCATAATTCCTGACTCTATAGGAAAAAGATGAATACCTGATGAAATAGGGCAGGGGACACTTGCAGTGTCCACTACAGTCCTTTTATGTAGGTTGGGGGGAGGAGAGGGTTATAATACCCATGGAATTTAAAAGTATTGATAGTCTAAAGAAATTATGAAATTATGAAATTTTAATGCATTTTTCTTGAGATAGTCTTAAATCTTAGAGATGTGAAGTTTATTATGGAGTCATTCTATCACACATTAATAATGAAACAGCAAGGGAATTCCACAGGCCATTTAATAATTTGATTTTTGTTGGATTGATTCTACTCATTCAAAAACAATTTTAAAATATATTAATTATGATTAGGACTAAGGATTTAACATTAGACAAGATGAAATATTAAAAGTTTAGTATTTTAGGCCATGCGTGGTGGCTCACGCCTGTAATCCTAGCACTCTGGGAGGCCGAGGCGGGCGGATTGCTCAAGGTCAGGAGTTCGAAACCAGCCTGAGCAAGAGCAAGACCCCGTCTCTACTAATAATAGAAAGAAATTAATTGGCCAACTAAA
>CAUYRT010012989.1:0-41858 GCA_963574885.1 Lepilemur ruficaudatus | reverse complement strand
TTCACTGAAAATCATTTAATCGTACACTTAAAATGGAGTGTTGGTTGTACGTAGATACAGTTGGAGCACTATGTATGTACTCTATGGACTACTTTGACAGAGTAGGTTTTTGAATGTAACAAGATAAGTCAACTTGAGTGGTAACATATTTTGGGAAATCAGCTCACTACAAATTGTGACTGTAAACATTGTACTGTACATGCTTTGTAGTTTTCCCCCAATAAAAAAAATAATAAATAACACTGCAGCTAGCATTTTGCTTATCTCTATTTCCTTAAAATATATTTCTAGAAAAATAATTGTAAGGTCAGAAGGATATAATCTATTTAAAGGATTTTGATACATATTCCTATATTGCCACTCAAACTATATGCAGTAGTCAGCTATAACAGATGGTATTGGTACCCTGCATGTAACCTTTTGCCTATCCCAGAGATAGTTTCTGTGCCCATCTTCTTATATCTCTTTGCCCAGGGCTTTCTCCTGCCTCAGAATCCTGCTCAGTCCACTGGTGGGACAGGTAAAAAGTGTATAGAAGGTAATGCCCTAAAAATTACTACCAGCAATTAAGGGAAGGAGTTTGGATATAAATACCCTAGATTTTTTTTACCTCTCTCTGTGGTACAACTCTTGAATTACATTCCACACAGTCTCTTGATGGTTCTTTAGCAGGACTGTGCTCCAGTTGCCCACAGAAAAGTACTCATTAACATTCCCTATATTGTCTTTATTCCTTCCCCTGTCTCACTTTCTCATTCCCTCATAATGCTTCCTGCATCACTCCCCAAATAAATTACTTGTATCCAAATCCCTGCCTCAGAGTCTGCCTTTGAGGAAACTCAAACTAGAATAATCTCCCATTTTTTACTTCTAGTTTCAGGTTCATTTTGAGACTAAAGAAAGATTAACATAGGATTGATAATGCCTACATCATATACATAAACGCTTAGTTGTAAAATTTTAGAGAACCGTGTGGTGGTGGGATGAGAGAGGCTCTTAAGACATTAAATAGGATAGTTAAAAAATCATTTTAATTAGCATGAACTTGAACAAAAATTATCTCTTACTTCAGTGTAAAATTGAATTCAGATATTTATATCATAATTCTCTGTTTTTTAGAAAATAAAAAAACCTAACAATTTGAATATCTAGACAATATTATGAAAACTCTCAAGGCCCCTTCCTTGCTTGGGAGAGGGGTTAAGAGAGTTCAATTCAAAGAGGAGCTATTTTGCTTATGTTCAGCAAACCTACTTCTTTATCATGTGAGTAATTTCTAGATGACTAATATGCTGCGGATTGAAAGGGAGAAGAATTGCAGGGGAGGAAAGTAAAAAGAACTAAAGATGTTCCTTGACCTGATAGATTTAGATGATAAGCTAGATAGAAGTGAGTGGCATTGTTTGTTGTTTGCAAGGAAAGAACACACACACAAGAGCATCAGATCTGATCATTAGTGCTGTCCAAAAGAACTTTCTGTAACGATAAAAATGTTCTGTATCTGTGCTTGCCACATGTAGCTATTGAGCAATTCAAATACGGCTGCTGTGACTAATGCAACCAAGAAACTAACCTTTTAATTTTAATGAATTTAAATAGCCACATTTGGCTATCAGTTACTCCATTGGACAGTGTAAATCCAGGCTCTACACTAATTGCATTCATGACACACCAGTCACTTTCCAAAGGTTGAATTTGAGTTGTCAACTTAATTACATTAAACTACTAAAAAGAAAAAATATATATATCTTTTTTTTTAAGTTCTTATCTACAAAGGGCAATGTTAAATTCTTATATCGCATGCGGGGAAATAAAGGAGCTAAAATGGGGAGTCAACCAAAGTAAGATATTAATAACAATACCAAGTATTTACATGGTGCTAACTATGAATCAACTACTCTTCTAAGCATTTTAAGTATTTTAATTAGTTTAAATCTATCACAATCTTATTAAGTATATGCCATTATCATTTCTGTTTTACAGTTGAAGAAACTGAGGCATGGAGAGGTTAAGGGATTTGCCCACATAGCTAGGAAATTACAGAGCTGGGAATTAAGTCAGAGTCCAGGCGGCTCTCAATCGCTAGGTCACACTGGCTCTGAGGATTTCAGAGGTATTACTGAAGACTATTTTCAGTCATCCAAAATATACTAAAAAAAGCAATGCTAAATCATATGTCTTGTTACAAGAAAAGGAAGTATTCATGAGTCTTTTCTGGTAAAAAAAAAAAATCTGGGAAACACTGGATACCTTGGTATTCTAAACAGACAATTTCTACCTAAAAATATTCTCTAGCATCAAATGTGAAAGAAATTTTTCCTTCTGATCCCAAGTGATATGTTTCTTGATGAATGATATCTATTTTTATTACTCTGGTAGAAAAAAATAACTTAGATATGAAGTTCTTTTTCTGATCTCTGCTCTGTTCCCCTATCACACACTTTTTGTATGAACTTTCATTGAATGAGTGCAGAATTACCAATGGAAATCCACAAAGACTCATAAAGAGTAAAATGTTACTTTTCTTGGTGGAAGTGAGAGGATGGTGACGTGGTAAGGAAAGGCTATTCCAATTTAAAAGAAAATACAATGTCAAAGGTGGAATACTAGCTGAGCAAAATTGAAATACATTTGTAAAATATTATTGAGGAAATTATGGATTTTAATGTTTGAATCCTGGTAATATTTAGCTAAACCAGGTTGAGAGGGAGGAAAATCCTTTCACATAAATGTAATGGACTTGGATATAGATTCTCAGGCAATCCTATTGACTAGCTATATGTTTAAGCTGGATGTGGGGGTATGAGGCACAGAGTGGTCCCATTTCAAAATATTAATTTTATTAAAATTGTTCACATTTTTGAAAAATTTTAAATATACATAGCATGATACAGATTTTTGAGCCATCTCTGGGCTTGACATTAGCAAGGGAAGATGGACCATATGACTAGATTTTGATCTCCAGACCAATCTTTCCAAGAATAATGACGGCATTTGCTCTTTAGAATATAACATTAGACTTGCTTTTAAGGTTGAGCATTTATTAGTCATGGAAACAAAAATCATAGGATCAACGAGGCCCTAGATTTTCTTCAGAGTCTTAGTGTTTGAGAATATTTACTGACCCATTCTAATTCATTATTTTAAAAACATCATGGTTAACCAAGTTCCATTTCTTTGATGATAAAAGATGCTTGACAAGCAGATGGGTAAGGAGAAGAAGGGAAATAGCATAATAATATGGCTGGACTTTAGAGTGTGAGTTTGGGGGTGTGGCTAGAGTTGATATTGGAGACAGAAGCTGAGGCCATATCATTTAAGTCTTTCAGGTCCATATTAAAAGGTGTTTTAATCTTTATCCAGAAGGGGGAGAAAACACATCAAAAGGTTTAAACAGGATTTGATTTGTTCAGATTTGCAGTTTAGAATACACTTCTGGTAGAATTGTGTAGAGTAAATTTGGAGAGGTTGCAGATCTGATTCAGGGAAATGAAGTAAGAAAGTTTTGCAAAGGAGATTTGTTTAAATAAAATGTTCTGTTATTAAGTTACTAAAATTGAAAGCCACTGTCTTAAATGAATACATTTAGATCCAAATAATATACTTCAGCATAATTTCTAAACAATCTTTACTATCAAATTAGTTTTTGACATGTAAGAATCAATTCTAAGTCAACTCAATAAACAGAATTTTGATCTAATATAATTGTTAAATTAAGTGACAGATTCCTTTAGAATAAACTTTAAAAGCCTCAAATATAAGAAAACATTTTATCTAAATTATCTGTGTTTGTTGCACCAACGATGAAAGCAAAAATGCTACCCAAGTATATAAGACACTAAGAAAGCCCTGGTATTGAAAAGACCTGCCATTTACTCTCAGCCTCTTCGTTTAGGGTTACATAAGGAATTTCTGTGCAAAACTTCCAGGTGCCAGGAACAGGGATTAAGAAGGTGTTTACAAGGGTTAATAGAAGACAAACTCTGTATTGGATGAAGAGAAATAGTAAAAAGGTTCTAGGAACAGGGTATAGCTGATCAAAACGGATTCAAAAGAACTTTAAAAGAAATATCACAATATTCAGAGATAAGTTAATGTATCTTAATATATGTCAGTGAGAAAGTAGGACAAGAGAAAAAGGACCTTGGCTAGTCCCAGGAGGTGGTCTGGAGGAGGAGATTTGGTGCAAAGGGCAAGCAATAAATAGGAGGGGAAGACTTTTTAAACATATATTATTCAACTTGCAGGCTGTTTTATTTTTGTCAAATTGAGGGCAGGCCATAACCCTTCCCACCTACTACGGCCCAGATGAGAACATGTAAAGAACTGAAACAGAGAACAAGCAACAGACAGGAAATGTAGACAGGGAAGAGCCTTTCTTTGCTAGGGTAACAAACAACAGACGTTCTATCAAAGACACAATGGAGGATCCAGCAGTGGATGAAGGATCTACGGATTAGGAAATTCAGAGCAGCAGTAGCTGGAGATACAGAAAATCAGCCAAAGATGAGTATTAAAGAGTAAGCTTTGAGAAAAATTGGATTTGGATATTGAGAACTTTTGCAGTTAGTACAAAAATCTGATCAAAAGAAGTGGTAATCTGGTGCAGACTAGTGCGAACAGCAGAATGGCAAAGAGAAGAGAATTTGTATAGCACTAGATCAGAGACATTACCATTCAACTATTTCATTAAGGGTTTCACCAAGAGTTTAGTGGGTACGATTTAAAGAGAATATCAGAACCAAAAGGTATGCTATCTGTAGTATTTTATATATTTAATATAATCCTGTGGTTATATTCATTATACATATACATACACACACACTCTATTTAAGTCACTTTTTCATGGACTGTCTCTTTCTCATTCCATAGTATGTACAGTCTCATTTTTAACTAACCCTCTCTCTTGTCTTTGCCAGGTCCTATGTTAAAAGAATATGACTAAGGGCTTTTAAAGGCAGATATTCAAACTAAATGCCTTCATTGATCATTGCCTTTAAAAATTCTATTGGCAAGAGAAGACATACAAATTGAGAAGCAAATCTTTAGTTCACTGATGTTTCTTGAGTGCCTGTCGCACAGTAGGTCCTCAAGGTAAGTTTTAGAATGAATCTGTTATGAATGATACTTTAATAAAGCTTATTCTTGGCTGATCATGCCATGTAAGTTATTTATGCATGGTACACTACATCCAGCCCCTGGGGAGAGTCCCAGAGAATATTTTCTTTTTCATTTAAGTGAAATTCATTATTTTCTATTTTTGTAAAATTAGGGACATCCAGGTATCCAAATCCTAGAAGTCATACAAACTTGATCACAATATCTGGCCTGAACTCATGCCATAATGCTCTTAGACTTGGAAAGTGTATTTTTTCCTGCTTATCATAAGGCATCACAAAGGTCGAGACCATTGACATCTCCTTCAGCATGAATCCTTCATCAGGGATGTAGGATCTTCTTGTAGCAGTACGACCCAAGACTGTAAATGGCTTCCAAAAGGAATAGATACTTTAAATTATATCAATAAATATAGTGTGTTAAAAATATGGGAGGCGCAGTCCAGCTACTCTCTGTATCAATACTGTCTCCACTTCTGGATAATGGGAAGTGGAAATGGGAAAATGACACCAAATGGGAAAATGACAAACTGAAATTTGTGGAGAAAATGCGACCAAGATGTCAAGGACAATTTAAGACTTGTCATATATGGAAAATTTAGAGGAACTTATGATTCGACTCCTTCCCCCCAAAAAATGTTTCCTTATCAGTTTTTTAAATTTCAGTAAATGATGACTCTACTCACTCAAATGCCAAAAGCCTAAGACTCAATCAGGATCACTTTCCTTCCTTGACCTCTGTATTAAATACCAATACTAGTACCAATTGTATTAATGCTAATGCAATTAATGCTAATGGTAGCTAAAATTTACTGAGTATTTATGCTCTGTAAGAGTGTGCTAGAAGCTTCACATTCTCTTGAATAAACTTTATAACAATTATACCTTCTATCTTTTTGTTGATGAATTTGAGACTTACAGTTATTAATACAGTTGCACATAGTCATAAATGGCAGAGCT
Source organism: Lepilemur ruficaudatus (assembly GCA_963574885.1). Classification (NCBI taxonomy): domain Eukaryota; kingdom Metazoa; phylum Chordata; class Mammalia; order Primates; family Lepilemuridae; genus Lepilemur; species Lepilemur ruficaudatus. The sequence goes on along the minus strand of CAUYRT010012989.1, from coordinate 35,781 downwards.
AGGATTTAAACCCAAGTATGTGAGATTTCACAACCTGAACCAAGTCCTGTCATGTCAGTCTCCAAAAATATCTTATCTCTACCCAGTTCTGCCCTTCTATAATCATACTAATCTCAGTAAAACCAGCATCATCTCTTACCTAGATTATTCCAGTAATCTCTTAATTGAAGTGTTTTTATATATATTAATATTATATCAATGAATCCTGCCTACAGATCCATGAGATGAATATTATATCATGCAAAGGTGAATAAACTTGGGCCAGAGAGGTTAAGTAAGATGGCCAAAGTAACACAACTAGTAAATATAAGAAGGATAAAATCTGCCATATAATACTCAATGACCTAAATTCACTTTGGAGAAGGTCAACTGGATAAGTAGAGTAGAATGTAACTAAATTACAGATTCTTCCCCCTCCAACACTTAATAAAATTAATGAAAATAATAGCAAACATTAGCAAAATAATGGTTATCAGTTCCAGTTAAACAAAGAAAGGAACATGACTTAAAGAATGAAATTGCAAAAACTAGGAGGAAAAATAACCTATCAGAGTGGTACTGAAAGTTTCCTTACCATAAACCTAACCCTGTGTCAGACTGATGAACTGGCAAAGTCAGAGGAACCCTAACAAGTACCCATGAGCTGGCAGAGAAGTTAACTTAGTATTGTTTTCTTGTTTCTCTTCTGACTGGGCATGAGTGATGAAATGCAGAAAGTATAAAATACAACAAAAAAATTATTTCTAAGAGAAGCAAAGGTTGCAGGATATACACAGCTGGAGAAATGATTTGAAGCCAGACTGTATTCCTCCACAGAAACAGTATACACCCACACTGGAGAGAATTAACCCTGACTTAAGAAGTTTAAGGTATTCTCAAGAAACAGAAGCAGATCACATGTTCTAACAAAGATTGCACAGAGCTTCAATGGAATTTTCCTTCCATCCCAAGTACCACACACTGTCACTATCTAGTCCTCAAAGACATGCTTATATCTTGTGAAAAAGGTCAGGAATAGTCAGGCAAAGAGAAAACAGAAGTCTATACTGCATGTCTAAATATGAGCAAGATGAATAAAAAGACAAAAACTCTAAATATATAAATATATTACAACAATAACAAGAATAAAAAATAAGATATATAGATAAAAATCCAATCTGAAAGAGAACATAATGCAAAAAATACAAAGAAAATCTCCACACATATTTTACATTATAGAAAAACTCAGTAAGAACTTGGGTTCAAGAAAGCAAAAATTTTAAATTAAGATTATAAGAAAAACAGTAGAATTATATGAAACTGGAGATGGCAGGTCTGAGAAACTAAATTAAAAGCCAAAAGAACATAATTTCATAATAGAAATTAGAAATAATGAAAACAGTAAACATAGATGGATGAAAGTTGAATCACCAACATGAAAGGCAATGTTGAGATAATCATGGTAACAATTGTTGGTAAAAGATTAAAGAATAACACAATTATGGAGAAAAATTTAAAGTACTAAAATCATATAGATCTTTTAAAAATGAATAGGAAAACTTGGGAGTAACCAAGATTGCCTTCAGTAGGTGAATAAATAAACTGTGGCGATCCAGATAATGGAATATTATTAAGCACTAAAAAGAAATGAGCTATCAAACCACGCAAAGACATGGCGGAAACTTAAATGCATATTACTAAGTGAAAGAAGCCAATCTGAAAAGACAACATAGTATATTACAACTATATGACATTATAGAAAAGGAAAACCTATGGATATGGTAAAGAGATCAGTGTTCTCTAGGGGAAAGGGAGGGATGAATAGGCAGAGCACAGGATTTTGATGGCAGTGAAATTATTCTGCATGATACTACAATGATGCATACATATCATTATACATTTGTCAAAACCTTTATGATGTACAACACCAAGAGTGAATCCTAATGTAAACTATGGATTTTGGGTGATAATGATGTATCGATATAGGTTCATCATTTGTAACACATATACCACTCTGGTGTAGGATGTTGACAGTGGGGGAGGCTGTATGTATGTGCGTGGGGTGAGTATGGAGTATATGAGAACTCTCTGCACTCTCATTCAATTTGATAAAACTGGCCTAAAAATAGTCTATTAAAAATAAATGAGATAAAACTCAAAATGGAGCAGATATGATCAATTATCAATAAAATAATATTTCTCTGAATTATAGAAACAATCGAATCTGCAAACTGAAGGTACATAAGTGTTCTAGGAAAATACTAAATGATCTTACCCTATGTTTTAGTCCATTTTCTGTTGTAACAGAATATCTGAGACTGGGTAATTTATTAATATAAAGAAAATAGGTTTATTTGGCTCACGATTCTGGAGGCTGGGAATTCCAAGAATCATGGTGCCAGCATCTGCTTGGCTTTTGGTGAGGGCCTTGTGCTACATCAAAACATGGCAGAAAAACATGAGGGGAATTGGGCACATACAAAAAGGGCAAAACACAAGAGAGGAAGCCTTGGTTTATAACCTACTCTCATGGAACAGATCCATTCCCCCAGAAGGAGAACTCACTCCTGAGAGACCACATTAATCCCTTCATGACAGCAGATTCTTCATGACCCAGATTCCTCTCAAAGATCCTCTCAACACTACTTCTCAACACTATTACACTGGGGACCAAACCTCAACACGAGTTTTGGTGAGGACCAGCCATATTCAAACCATAGCACCCTGGTAAAAGTATTAAACTTCAACTATAAAGAAAAAATTCATCAACTATCCATCAAAATTAAATCATCTACATGGAGGAAAATGGCCTATTCTCAGATTTCTCCATAATAATCTTTAATGCTGGAAGACAATGGGACGACAATACCTTTTTAGTGAAAGAAATTATGTCCCAAAAACATTATAATAAGTTAAGAAGTTTTACAAATATAAAGGCAGCAAACATTGACTCTCAAATTGGAAGGTCTAAGGAAGATAGTACTATAAGCCCTTCTTGAAAGAACTAATTGACAACAAAATGCAGACAATTAAGAGTTAGAACAAAGTAGTCAGTAATTGGCTAGGTAAAAGCCCAGGCGATGAACATTAAATTCAAGTAAGTATAAAATAATACTAAGCAGATGACAAAATTAATGGTACATAACAGAATCAAATTGTTGTTATAAGTCCTAACACTATAAAAAATCAAAATTTAACTAAAAACAAATCAGAAAGTAGGGGTGAGGTGGGAGGAAATGTGAGAGAGCAAATTATCTTTTTTTGCATGCTATAAACTCAAACAACCCTGTCTAAAGTTTAATCATATAGTTAAATGAAAAATCATATATCCAACCTCTTCATAGTATTCAAAATTTATTTGAATTGGGAGGGGGGAGTTCAATGAGACTCAGATATCATTAAAAAGGTTCTCAGTTTACAAAATCACAATCAAAGCAAATTGAGGGTTAAGAAAAGCATAAGAAGAAAAAAAAGAAAAGATTTCTTCATGTATCTATAAAAAAGAAAATTAAAAATATCAACATTATTCCAAACAACTAGTGTAATGTTTTCTTCGTCACTTTATTTAGTCCTATGCCATTGATTCTTCTGCTGATAAGCAATCTGCTTTTATGAAATACATCTGCTTTCAGTCTGAAAAGATCCCTGAAATTCCTAATAGTCCACAGTGCAGCCTGATGGCATTACCAGCACCACGTCTTACCAAAGAGTCTATTTCCCGAAGTATCAATAGTTCATGGTACAAGCTAAAGTCCTTCCTATAAGGCTCTGAGACTGTTTCCTTAACAAATTTTAACCTGTAGCTTGTAACAGAGCCTTCACAAAAGCATCAGGTAGAAAGATAAAACTATTTGATAATAAGGCTGGATAGTTGTGGTTAGTTTATCATGGTAACAAACAGTGCATGAATGTAGAAGGGTAAAATTCTCTATTGGGGTGTAATAAATAACTATTTCCTAAAGTTTTGATCATGATTCCCCTGAAGGTAAAATTATATTGTGAATTTGTAAGACATTGACAAATCTCTAGGACCTTGCCATAAAGCTTATAATCTCTAAAATATTTATATTGATAAATATTTATCTATACAAACTTAACCTTAGGAAGGCTGAGCATCTCTTCTGATTTGGTAATTCTTTACATGAAAATTTTACAATAGTGTTATTTCTGGCATCCCTTTCTGATAAGTTAAAAAGCAAAATTTTGTGCTTTCTAGGAGTTCTCTGGGAAATATCAAGGATAGTTTTAGTTGTTAAAGATAATTTAAAAGTTTACTTATTTCATAAGGTAGGATTTGATCTTGGAAAGGCATAATTGAAAATTGAAAGAGATTTCAGAGGAGATTTGGTCACTTGAATAAGATAGAATTATGGATGCTTGAGAAATAATGCCTATTAATGAAACAGGCAAAATAAAATAAAATAAAAATAAACAGAAAAAGGTAATGTGATGGTAAAGAACCTTAGCTCTTCCAGAAATGAGGAACATTTTTTATTTGTTTAAAGAATCATAATCATTTCCATTGTTACAAACCATTCCTCTGATCCTAGCAATCTGCCTTGAATGTTCTTAAAATTGGTGTGGGGGAAATCAGGTTTCATTGATGGGGAACAAATATTATAAGTCTGCCTACTTGTCTTCTTTTCTTTCTTCCTTCCTCTCTCCCTCCTTGTCTCCTTCTAACCTTTTTACTTTCTTTCTTTCACCTTCTTTCTTTCTCTCTCTTTCTTTCTTTATTTCTTTCTTTACTTTTCTTTCTTTCTCTTAGAGGCAATATTTTGTAAAACAAATTCAAGAATATAATCAAAGCCACAAAGGCAGATAGTATTATTCTGTTGAAATATGGAAACTGCTATCTGGACAGACTGTAAGGAAGGAAAAGAATAACATCTCATTATCCCTTGTTAGAAGCTCTAAGACAAATTTATCATTTTTACAGAGAGAACACCAAGTTCCAGTTTTCCATTACTATGACATTTGATTATTAAATCCATTAAAACTGGGCCAACTTCGTCAAAATTTAAACACATTTTGTTGTTTCTTTTCAGACTCAGCATTTGCAACTATTATAAACAAAGACAAATAAAAATGCCCTTTTTACAAACTTTTTCAACTTTCTGTGTACATTTTCATCCATCGTGGATACAATAAAACTACTCTCTCTTCCCCTTGCACAACAAAACCTAATTTCATTTAAAATTGCAAATAAGCAGTTGCATTCTTTGTCAGTATTGCTCCTTGTATATCTGAACCACACATAACCAAAGTGACTATTTTGTAATTTTACAGAAAAATTTTAAAAGGGGCAGGTATTTGAGAACTGTCATATACAAGCATTTCAATGGATTAGCAAAATTCACAAGTACAAATAACACAACTCCTTATAGCCACTTACACCCCTTTTACACCTAGTTAAAATGGCAAAAAGGAACACATTTATTAACAGGACTCAAAGATAAAGCTACTCTATAGCATATTAGAAGGAAACAATCTAGATAAATGTATGTAAGCTTAATAATATTTCAGTATTCATTCTTAACAATTATCTTGGTATTTAATAATTATCCATAAATTAACTCAATTTAAGATTAGTCCAAGATCTTAAATTAACTAAAGCTGTTTAAAATTATGTTGAAGCTTCTAAAATTCAAAACACAATTACTTTTAAAATGGAGTTTCTCAGAATGAATGGATTTAGTTGAACAAAAATTTATATATTTCATTTTAAATATTATGTAGGAATAATGTGAGCTTATTTGATTATTAAACCAATATCAGAAGTTTAGACAGTCAGAAGTCAAAGTAACTATTCTCTTTATGAAGAAAAATAAATCAAAATTCTACTAAAAATATAAAATACACATTTGTATTATACCTCATTTTGATAAACCCAAGGAAATGATACATAACTATTATTTATCTTCAAACCAAAATTATTAGTCTAATGTGTCAAAATGCTAATCTTTATTATATGAACTTGGAGTTTTAAAACATTTCTAAGCTAGTAATTTTTAAAATATTAGAAGTTCAATTTCTTTATTTCCTGTGAATTTTTGGAATATTCAATTTATATAAGCATTATCTCTAAAACCAATCAGGACAGGGCTTCTTTAAGAGATATAACGTAGTATATTAATACCCTCTTAGGTAGAAAAATATTTCACTCATATAAGGTATACCCCTTTCTCAAGTACAGAGACACAGAGACACATAAAGAGCTTATAGCTATACTTCCACAACTTTAGCTGCAGGTCAAAAGTAAACACAGAATCACAAAAACTCACTGGCAAATCTCAAAGGGATTTTCTCCTTCCAAGATGGTAAGGAATTCTTAACTGATTTGAGCTCACAAGTAAACAAATAAATAAACAATAAAGACCAGCACTTCAGATTTTCAGTTGTCTTTCAACCAACACAAAACAGATATCCATCATTCTTCCTACAGAGATTGCCACGTTGGCCAGATGATAAAAACAGAGTCCCAATTATTGCTGCGACCAATAATAGAGAATAACTTTTTGGTCATGCATTAACCGGAAGCAAAAAACACAAAAGCAGTAGGAAAAAACAACAAAAAAATGCAAAAACAGTAAACATAGAAGTTTTATTGTTTCTTGGGACTTATTCTGAGAGCCAAATATTTATATATATATATATATATATATATCTGGGCTGAAACTGTCCCTGAGGTCACTTCCCCAGCATTGCAGTTTACTTGGCTCTGTCAGGTGACACATCTAAGTAGATGACTTCTAAAATTGTAAAATTATAATTTCCCAAACGACCAAATCAGAAATCTTATGCATACATAAAATAAATATGTGTCAAATATTTCATGTAACTTATCAATTAATTAGGGAACCAGTAAGATTATAAAAGCAATCCACAGAATGTTTGAAAAGCTAGGTATTAATAGGCAATGTTACAATGAGATTTCTAAGTTAGATATAAAACTGGTTGATGACCTATATGGCCATACACTGGAACTTCTGGGATAGAATTACCAGATAAAACATAGGATACTCAGTTAAATGTAAATTTCACCAATGAGAATAATTTTTTTTTAGTATAAGTATGTCCCAGTCCTTATGCATTTTTTATTTGCTAAATCGGGCACAACTCTACCATGGGATTATCTGTTCCACTGAACAGAAATGATTTGCATTACTTCTAAACAAAAATTTATAAATTTAATTTTCCCTTACTTCTGAACAAAAATTTATAAATTAACCTCTCCCCCTCCAGAAATGTAAGTCAGACCAGAAACTCGAAAGTCTGCACCCAGAACTGCACTGAAAGCATAGCTAGTAATATAACTATTTCCAAGTTATGGATAATTTTTCCAATGAATAACATGTGAATAACCTAGGGTGCAAAATATAATATTTATTACAAAATGACATTGGGAATTAAGATATAAATAACAACCATACAGATTATTTCCTTGAGTCTCTTCATATTCAGTTTGAGAAAGCATTAGTCATTTTTTCCAGAGTACTATTTGCATTCAGGAGGTATTCTGATATTTAAGACTGCGTATCATTGTCATAAAGGCAGATTGGAAAGCCTTATTTTTAGCCTTGTGGCTTTTTCAATTGCAGAACAATATTTGCTTCCAGAAAAGAAAACATAACAAACCTCACAATCAGATAACAAGGCAAAAATTGTTTACAAGTATTACTTGAACAAGGTCAGTGGCTGTATCCTCCTGCTGTGCTCATCTCTCTCTAAAGCAGACCAAGATATGCAATCGTAAACTTCTAAAATGCGAGTCTGTCCCTCGAGACATTATCCTAGCCATCAGAAAACTACACAAGAACTATATAAATTTGATTTTAAAGGAAAAGTTAATGAGTAAATAATCTTATTCATAAAACTTCAGCAAAGAAGAAATCTACCCAATAGCTAGACAAACAAAAATATCACATGATAACTAAATAAAACGATTCCTCCAATGCAATCTGGCTATTTTTATGTATTCACTCATTTATCAAAGATTGATTGAGCTCTAAATATGTGTTGGACTCAGGCAATATCAATACAAACACCAAGTTGGCTCCCTGCCTTTGTGAGCTTATGTCTAGTCTGTATTTGAATGAAGAGAGAAATCAAACAAGTGAAAACTGCTGAACTGAAGCTTAGTAACCAAACTTTAATAAACTCTTTCTACAAAAGGATTTTAGAATTTAAAGTTTAAATTTATCTTTTGAAATACTGACAGTTTAATGAAAGACCAATCTTAGCTTGACAACAGAATTATGATTTCTGTTTGTTGGTTCAAACTTTTGCAATTTAGGAAGCAATGTCAAAAACGTCAGACAAAATGCCATTTGGGAGAGGCAAAGAATGAAAATCTGAATTTAAAAACAGAAGCAGAATTGTAAAATATTAGAAAGGCACCAACACTTGTATGTACAATAATAAGAGTAATGACTAGTTAGTACTGAATGGTCTTATAACATAGGCAATTCAACAGGTAAGAACAAGCTCTGTTCAGACACCATTATTCAAGCAGCAATCAATTTGGTAAGATGGGGACTTATCAGAATTCATTGGGGAAAATTTTCAAAATACACAGGAATATTCCATCCTCCAGATTCGAATATCATTTTGGTAGTTGTAACAGCTGGTTGCCTATCCAGAATGGATTATCCCCTTACGAGAACACAGATTTTATTGAAAGCACACTATGTCCTAAATTAATGCTTACCTCTCCTGACTTCTATAGCTAAACTTGACTGCGTGACCCAATCCAGCTAATGAGATAAAGGTGGAAACCACTGGGTGGACACTGGGGAAATCCACAGTTCTCCTGAAAAAAGAGACAAATCTAGTGGGCATGCTTTTTGCCCTTTACCATTCTCCCCTTTTTCCTGCCTAAAATGGGGAATGATAGCTAACAACAATGCCAATGTCTTTCCACCACCAGGAAAAAAGCCTCAAAGGTTGGAGAATTGGGGAGCAAAAAAGAGCCCGTGTGTGTCACAATGATTTTATTTGAGCAGCAGCACTTCTCATGGGCTTCTTTCTCTGAAGTTCTTGGTTAGTGAGAAAAAATAGGTAAACTCCTATTCAGGCAAGTCAGAATTTGGTTTCTCTTACATGCAGCAATATCCAGTCCTAACAGTGTGATAGAAGTGGAGGGAGAAAGGGAAGGGGGAACATGAATATTTTAGGTGGTTGCCAGGGATCTGGTTGGGGAGGGAGGGAGAAATGAATAAGTGGAGCATGGAGGAATTATAAGGCAGGGAAACTATTCTGTATGAAACTATAGCACCTCTTATATTATCCTGGATGGAGTTGGAGCCCATTCTATTAAGTGAAGTATCACAAGAATGGAAAAACAAGCACCACATGTACTTACCATCAAATTGGTACTAACTGATCGAGACTTATATGCACATATAGCAGTAACGTTCATCAGGTGTCAGGCAGATGGGAGGGGGGTGGAGGGGATGGGTATATTCACACCTAATGGGTGTGGTGTGCACCGTCTAGGGGGTGGACACACTTGAAGCTCTGACTCGGGCGGGGCAAAGGCAATATATATAACCTAAACATTTGTACTCCCGTAATATGCTGAAATTAAAAAAAAAAAACTATAATAGAGGACACATGTCATAATTTATTTTTCAAAACTGGTAGAATGTACAGCACAAAGAGTAAACTCTAATGTAAACCATTGACTTTAGTTATTAACAATGTGTCAATATTGGCTCACCAATCGTAACAAAAGGACCACAGCGTAAAGCAAGATGTTAATAACAAGGGAAACCATCGAGGAAGGAGTGAATGGATATGTAGGATCTCTTACCTTCCACTCAAGTTTTCTGTGAACCTAAAACTACTCTAAAAATAGTGTATACACATACACACACCACACACATATCTAAACTATTATGTAACCCTTGAGAAGTCTCAACAGATATGGTTCCCTATTTATAATTGTGTTCTGGCCAGGACTAAAGTCAAATTGGTAAGGCTGTCAAAATAATAAATAAAGAGAGGTGGAGTTTTCTGTTCTCCCTATCTTCAGGATCATTCTGCTACATTCACTCATTCACTCTGCTGTACTAAACTATACTGAACTTGTATGACCTAACTCATCTCATGTTTTAATACCCTCACGGATCTCATTTTTTGTTTTTATAACACACTAAGTCTCTGCCATATATTTTAGGCCTTAATCATGCTGTCATGTTGATTGAAGTGCAACATTATATTCTCAACTAGTGCTTCTTATCCTTAGGGGCAGAGAACAGGAACCCTTCTTCAGTGTTCCTCATAGACCCCAGTATTGTGCAGAATATAAAGGAGGTTTAAAAATATTGCTTAATTTTTAGCTCTTTGAGGTATCTCCAAATTCTTGTCCACAGAGGTTGCACTAATTTGCAGTCCCACCAGCAGTGTAAGAGTGTTCCTGTCTCTCCACATCCTCACCAGCATTTGTTGTTTTGGGACTTTTTGATAGAGGCCATTCAATCCAGCAATAGCAGTATTAGGTATTTACTCAAAAGAGCAAAAGACATTCTATAATAAAGACATCTGCACCCGAATGTTTATGGCAGCACAATTCACTATTGTAAGGACGTGGAAACAACCCTAGTGACTGTCAATTCATGAGTGGATTAAAATTTGGTATTTGTATACAATGGAATATTACTCAATTATAAGAAACGACAGTGAGCTAGCACCTCTTATATTATCCTGGATTGATCTTGAGCCCATTATCCGAAGTGAGGTGACACAAGATTGGAAGAATGGGCTCCACATGTACTCGTCATCAAATTGGCACTGACTGATCAACACTATGGTGCTCGCACGGTAGTAATATTCTCCAGGGATTAGGGAGTTGGGGGGCTTAAGCTCACAACTATAGGACACGGTGAGCATTGCAGAGGGGAAGGGCATGCCTCTAATCCTCGCTTGGGTGAGGCAAAGACATAAAATGTAACCAAAATGTTTGTACCCTCATAATATCCTGAAATAAAATAAAATAAATAAAAGTTACGATTTATATTAGCAAACATATATATATTGCTTAATTTTTATGCTTAGAACAAATGTATTATGGTTTGAGAAAGCCTGAATAGCATGAACTCACTATTGATTTGAAACTTAGAGCATTTAAGTTAAAAATGCCTTTTCATAAAAATATCTCTGAAAAATATAGTTAATTAATGATTTATAATTTCCCAAAGTTATATAAACCCCCAAAGCTTATAACATCTCCAGCTGGGACCATGAACTCATCATAGTTCAATCCACAGAAGCAATACTTTGTCTCTTCTGCTTGGCTGTATCACTTACCTTCCATCCTCAAAGAGGATGGATGAGGTATGAAGAAGAAAAGGATAAAGAGCAGCAACCCCTGGAACAATCCAGAAAGGGAAGAAACTACATATTAGGTGACAGTGAGCCTTGACATTAGGAGAAATGACTTAGGACACCTTTGAAGTGGGCACACCATGGGGACACCTCTATGTGATGGGCCTAAGTAAAGGATGCACGGCTGCTGACAAGGAGCAGGACTATATTGGCAGAAAAGGAAGCTATTTTAAAAATTTAATTTGTGTTATAATTACACAAAATATTTCTATAGTTACAAAGTCAAATCTATAAATAAGAAATATTCTGAAAAGTTTAGCTTCTATCTCTGTCACTTTACCTTATTCTCTACCTCCAACACAGTAGGGTTTTTAGTTTAAAATAGAGTCTGACTTGCAGCCTCTGTTGAAACTTCTCTTAGCCTGCAGTGAAAATAACTTTGATGATATGAAAAAAGACAACTCAAAGCAGTGAAAACTAGCCAAACTAGCCTTACCGTCAATCTGTTTTTAGAATCTGAGAGGAATTTCAACTAAAATAAGGCTGACGGAAAGAGATTGAAAACACTGTCGCTGGTTCACCATGCTAAGCTCCCCTACAAGTCAGTTGGAAGATCCTTTGTTTCCTTGAATCCTTTATTCAAAAACTCAAAGTCCATACCAACTAGAGAGCTGGGCATGTATCTTTCTACTTGATGGGGCATCACACTACCCCCACCACTTCCACTAACCAATACATATCTTGCTACAACCAATTGAAGACTGAAATTTTCAGAAAGCCACAGGACTAAAAGTGAATAGAAAGCTTTCTGCATCATATTAAATTCTAAAATATAGACATATTTTAATATGTTTTGCCGCAGGCAGAAACAGATAAAATAAAGGTCCAAAGGCAGTACACAAAGGAAATTGTAGTATTTAAAAAGTATTAATTCACCCAGATAATGAGGATCAGAGAATATTCCAAATCAATCCTGTAACGCCACATTAGAAAATGGTATAATAATTGCAGAGAATTGGTTTGTAGCTATCAACTAGTCTTCCAGCTATTGATATGAGGAACAGATTAGATAAATAGTGAGGCCAGAGGCATTTACATACCTTACCAATTCACAAACATCAGTTTAGGATATTTCATATGAAGATGAACAGAGAAACAAAAGAGCATGGACTCTAGGAAAAATAAGAGAAAGGCATACGATCTGTAAGATTCGGGAAGGGTGAAGCTAAAGATCCTTAGATCACAAGACACCATCTCAAATGAAATAAGAGTACAGGAAAAGGAGAAAAGACAATAGGACTATCTACAAAGGGAAATGGATGGGATAATAAAGGACTACAGTGAAATTAAAAACAATACAGAAGTAAATGCCATTGAGGCAGGAAGGAGCAGGAATTTACTCTGAAGAACATCGAATTAGTGGAGTAGAGGTCACATTTGGGAAATTCTTATAGAAAGAAAAAAGAGTTTAAACTAGTTGCAAATATATAGGCTAGAGAATGAAGAGCTAATTTTAAGAATTAAAGTATTTTTCAGGAGAACAAGAAACTGGAATAGGAGCAATAATCAAACTCATAATTAAGAAAAAATCATTAAGGGAAAAAATGCACACAGCTGATTGAAAAGGCTCGCCATACCCCAGGCAAAAATGATTAAAAGAACCTGAATTTTAGATACATACTCACAAAAAAGAATTTTAACATACTAGGGAAAAGAGGCTTATAAGTACCCATGTTAGATAGGACAGATTAACTACAAAAACTAAAATAAAATTCTGAAATAAAAAATAAATAAATAAATAAAATTTAGTGTGGGCTCAGATTTTTCTGTTTACCAAAAACAATGCCTGGTACTTAGCCAAAACTCAAGAAGTATTTATTGAATAAATGAATAAAATAATGAATGAATGTGAGATAACAACAGAAAATGGTAAAGTAAAAAGAACATGCTTTTCATTAAAAAATAAATTAAAACTGATGACTTAACCACAGCTTCCTAAGGGATTATCAAAATAAACTCAATCCATTAGATAGGGGAATGTTTTGGTATAAGAACCCTGGGAAACCTCACCATGGGACTATGAGATTATAAAAAGTTAATAACAAATGTTAAGGAGATAGAAGGCATTATAGGAGAGAAACATACTTACTTTGAATATTGTCAGTTTAAATTCCTAGCTACTAGAGAAGAGGAACCTTTAGAAGGGATTGGGGAACATTAATTCCAAACTAAAACATAATTCCTGTACTAAGAAAAAAAACTATAAATTATTTGAAAATTTTAGAAAGAAGGGAACCACTAAATATGTGTATATACACCATATCCCTGCTTTCCTAGGTAACTTTTCCCTTTCTCTTGGAGGTATTGGATATTGAGCATGCTCTTCCAGTACATATTATGGAATGGATTGAAAGATGATTGCAAAGGAGCTATTAGAAATGCTTGGAAGACTGAGGGACTTTCAGGTCTTTACATTGCTGGTACGAATTTGTGCAGCCTGTCCACTGACTGCTCACAAGTGGCAAATAAAAGTAGCATCATTGGAATGTACTGACCACTGTATTACTCCAGCAAACCTGGAAAGACTTGGTTTGGGGACAAGGAGATACACAGGACTGATGCTATCATGGAAGTCACACTATAAGATTATCGCAAGTGATGCGAGGAAATCCCTTACCTCTGCCACCCAAACCTAAATAAACTGTAGTACATTAAAGGCACTGGTCAATCAATCATAATCACATCTTAAAAATACACATGATTATAGCCATAAGCTTTGTATCAGGTATCTATTGCCATATTAATGCTGTGTAATAAACTATCTCAAAATTAATATGTATATCAAAAACTCATGGTGTACACTTTAATATAGTAAAACATAATTAAATAAATAAAAACAGCACAATGGCTTTGAACAAAAAACATTCATTATTTCTCAGGAGTCTATGGGTTAGCGGGTGGTTCTGCTGATTTGATCCAGGCTCAGCTGATCTTGGCTGGGCTTATTTATGTCTCTTTGGTCATCTGGCAAGTTTGCTACTAATCCTTTAAACAAATTAAGTTACATCCTAAGCCTGAAGTCAGTGCGGGTAGGCATCCAAAAGGTGAGACTGTAAAAAGGTATGAAATGGGGCCACAATAATCCTACCACACTATGGAAATGAACAGAAGGCATTCCTCTAGTAAAGTCTCCTTCAGAGTTTGCCAGTAAACTACAAGCAATTCAACTTGAGTATAGCCTATGCAAACAAATATCTAACCATGTCTAGAAATAAGACTAAAAGGAAGCACAAGAAAATTTTATTGTGGTTTTTTAGAGTCTGACTTTAATTCTTTCAATATTTTCTTGGGGGTTTCCAAGCTTTCTTTCCAGATACAATGTATCTTACAAATAATAAATTCATCTTCTCAGGTTTACCCATCCTAATGTGGAAAATATCATTAACTTTATCCCCTTTTTTTAACACAAAGTTTTTTACCCTCAAAACTCATTTTATTACTGTCAAATAATCTAAACGCACATATACATACACTATCCCACTCATATACACATTCCCCCTTCACAAATTTGCCCCTAAAAGTTATATTTTTGCTATGGATTAGCTTATATTATGGAGTACTTACAGAAGTGGTTCTCAACCTGGCCAGTTTGTTTGCTTCTGACATAAGTGGTCTGAAATGTGACCCGTGCATCAGAATTTTTTAAAGTCCCCCAAAAGATTCTAACGTGCAGATAAAGAACCAGTGATTTAGGGTATTTGCTGCCACTCCTTTTGTAATTTTGACATTGCTGTGATCACCCATTCCCAACTGGTGATATGTTCATTTGTTAAAGCTGGGGGAGTGGGAGAGAGAAATAAAGAGAAAGAGAGAGAGAGAACACATCTAGAATTTTTTATAAGAGTAATATAAAATGTTTTCATAAGACATTGTAAAGTGAGAGTCTTTTAAAAATAATCTATCATAGTAATGAATGACCCATACTAGAAAACGATAATGGAATCAATGAAGTGAACACAAATCTACCCTTGTAGTGACTTTTCCAAGCATAACAGAACAAGCAGCAAGATTAAGAAAATTTTTTAGAAGAGACACATGAAAAGGTACCAATTAAATCATTTATAAATTTAAGATCTTACTGAAACATCAAGACCTAAAACGGAGAGCAGAGTACCAATATCATGAATAAAGACACTATATTCATGATGCAATAAGTCAGTGAGATGGTTTCAGCTAAGTAAGCTTCAGTGAGATACCAATTGGACATATGGTAAATGACTCATTCTATATCTCTTACTCAGAATTCCATGAGCATCTTGGGAATGTTTTCAAATAACTGAATAATAATTATTATATCTTATACCAAAGTTCTAAAATGTTTATCTTTTAAAACTGAAGACCAAAAGAGAATATTTAGAAAAAATTAGTTAGTGTTATATCATGCTGGTATAGGACTTGGGTCAGTTAATCTACCAATATTAAAAGTACTCTAACTAGGGTGACCACATGTCTGGCTTTCCTATGACTGTCCCTGTTTATACCTGTTGTACATAAATCAATGCCTGCTACTTATATTTAGTTCTCCTTTTCATTCTCAAAAGTGTCCCAGCTTGGACAAATTAGAACCCATATTTAAATAGTATGTTAAAATTTCTACAAATGTTATTTAATTTGACACAACTTGCAGCAGGACCTTAAGTTTGGTCAATACACTCTTATAGTGTTGTCCACCACCTAGATTTAGAGTCTTATTTAGAGTCTTATTTTAATATGTTGCATTACAGATACCAGCTTATACTTGGAATGTCTCTTTAGCTTTTCAAAGAGCTTTCATATCTAGCATCTAATTTTACTTTTGTTAACTTCACAAGAATCATTTCAGATTATGGTGTAGGAACATGTATAGGTTTTCATAGGACTTGCTTTCTCTTAATAGGGACAAATCTGTAAAGCAAGGTCTCTATAATTTGGTTATTTTCTTCCACAAACCAGAAGGCAGCATTGTCTATGTCAAACATTAACCCATTCAACCCTAGGGTAGATTGCTCTGATCTAGTTGGTGCCTCCCTCCCTCCTCCCTGAACCATTTGGAAAGCTGTTACCAGGTGTAGAATAGTTCCTGTTAAGCGCAATTAAGAGATTTCATGTGGGCTATTTAAAAGGCAGAAGCTTTAAAACACATGTCTATCAATTATTTGCTTATTGTGTCTTTAAGACTATTACAGAGAGAAGGGAAGCCCAGCAGCTGTTTCTGAGTCTCCCACCAAGACTCCATCTGAGACACTGCAATTTTATCTGTTTATAGGTTTTGTTTTCTTGAAGGCTTTTATTGAAAGAAATGTTTGAAAACTAGAAATTTCTTCCAAACTGCTCATTTCACAGGTAAGGAAACTTAGGTTCAGAAAGCTTGCATGTCTTTTAAAGAGAAATTAAATATTGCCAGATGCAAGGGAGGGAAAATGTAACCGCTCCACCTACCCTTGTTGCTGGTCTCCAAGCCTCTCCCAGGCATTTCTCCTTCCAGTTCTCCTCCGCAATTTCTTTCTGTGGAGTCTCTATCTGTAGTTTCAGGCACCCTTCCTTCCGACCCTCATCTGATCTATGTTTGTCTGCCTGTTTAATTTTTTTTTCACTTTCTTCTAAAATCTGTCTTGCAGAGACACTCTGGCTGGCGGCTTTTCTCGTCCGCCATCTTGCCCCTCCGGTATTGCTTTTAAGTTTTCAGCCCACATCAAATCCCAATAGAAAAACAATTTCTCCTCATCCTAACTGTTAAATGTTGTCCTTAGTTACGCAACTTAATTTTTATTATAAACTTAATCTGAACTTTTTCTGGGACGTTCTTTCTCAGACTTTGATGTAAAATGATCATCTGTCCAGTTGTGTTGGGATGATCATATCCTAAAAGAGAGAAGCCACTTTCACCTATCTAGCTCAGCTAATTATGCAAAACAGCATTATCTTTAAAATCTGTTTACCTTTGTGGGCAGAACAGAGTTCAACCAAATGCCAGATCTTCCTTTTGCTTTCTTTCTTCTTATTTCCTTTAGTTGGGGAAGATCTCTAAGGAAACATGGCCTTGTATAGCTGCTTTGGCTGTTTTGACTTCCAGTAGGGAAAATGTGTTATTGGTTACCATGACAACCTTATTTTCCCAGAGCTCCCTGCTGCAACTCATTTGCACTAAACAGGAACAATGATTATCATTCAATGAAGGCTCTGATAAAGCTTTTTTCTTTTTAATCATTTTCAATACTCCTTGAAACCCTCCTTTCTACAAAGTGAAATGGCTCTCTACAGGAGAATACTTTGAGTTTTCCTAAGTTTCCTTTGCTACCTGTCTACCAAGCAAGTACCATGCCTGAGTATAGACCATGATATCTCTACCTACTAGGCACCTATCAAAGACTTCTATGAGCAGACTTTGATTAAACCAAAAATCTAGGTGACATTTCTGATATTTGATAACTAGCCATTTCTTCAAATTCCCCTACTTCTCTATATGTATTAAAAGATGACTAGTGTTGTCAGGAATTTTTCATTCAAAAATAACATAAAACTTTTCAAAGTGGCTTAAACAATGAGAGCTTTTAAACTTCATGATATGAATAAGATCAGAGATAGTTGCAGATGGGGCTTGATCTGAGAAACATTCAATTACTTTACTTTTCTCTTCCTTCCCCTGTACCTACTTCTTCCTAAGGTTAGTTTTCTTTATTGACACACATTGTTATCCTATGACTTCTAGGAACTCCATGTTTTCTTGTTTGTGTCTGGCAGAAAATGAATATATCTCATGTAACTTACAGAAAAATCTATCCTTATATTTTTTTTGTCCTGAATTGGGTTCTGTGCCCTAATCCTGAATCAACCACTGTGGCCAGAGGAATGGAATATGCTGACTGATTTGAGCCAATCAGCATCCACCCCTTGAAGTGCTGGTGGGGGTAAAGGAGTGCAGATGGGAGGGGCTTTCCAATGACGTATATGGAGGATATGAGAGAGGCATGGATATCTGAATAAATTAGGCAACTTTTAGCAATATGAAGGGGTTGGTGCTCAGTGTCTTCAAATAGCAAATATCCCCTACAACCACAGAGCAAATAACCTAGAGTATATTGTTCCTGAGCCCCTCCACAACAACACACAAATTCATACCTTCACTAAATCATGAGTTAAACTGTTGCCTTGGATTTTTACATGCATGGTATTAATAAAAGAAATCTTCTGAGAGAAGTTCAAGTAATGAAGTGTATTTCAAATCTTCAGCCATCATTTGGCAAAATGTGCATTATTTTATTCAGTGTCTGTCCTAGAATCGACTATGTCAGGGTCTGGCTAACTATTACTGTTAAAGGTCAGATAGCAAGTATTTTAGTCTTTGTGAGCCATAGGGTCTCTGTCCCAACTACTCAACTCTCCCATTGTAGTGAAAAAGTGGCCATAGACAATAGGTAGTCAAATAGGCATGGTTGTGTTCCAATACAACTTTATTTATAAGAACAAGCATGGGACTGGATGGGCCCATGTGCTCATTAGGCCCCAGTTTGATGACCCCTGCTCTATATAATAAACTCTTCCTAAAAAGAAGGAAAAAGAAATTTTGATATCTTTTTTTCAACATGTAGATTTATTTTTATCTAGCAGTGAAAACTCAAACTCATCCTGTTTTGCTCTTTTTTTTCTGCTACCAGGAAGCTCAGGGCTAAATTTACTGCTCCCTTAGTAAGTAATGCTTCTCATTGTCTTTCGTATATGAATCTCTTTCCTTCTATATGGTCTCTGCTCTTATGCTGTATGGCTTTCTTATTCTGTGTCTATTTTAATATTGTGAAGTCTTCAAGTCATTTTTGGAAATAAATGAAGGATAAAGTATATTCAAATCTTTCAGCTTTTTCTTTCACTCTTTCTCTCTCTCTCTCTCTCTGTCACACACATACCCCCCCCAAAGTCTCAGTGTCCTTCAAACCCATTATACAAATAAACCAACTGAGACCCAGATATCACCATAATAACAAAGCAAAGAACTTTTTGTCCCTTGACTATCACCTTGATCTCCTGTGTCTGAACTCAGTTTATTATAGAAAATAATATAAATAGAAATACAAATGAATAAATGCATTCTAGAATTGTCACATTACCACAGTGCTAATTGTTCTTAGTTTTACCTTAGGTAACACACCACTACACCTCTCTCTCTTCTCTCTTTCCTCCCCCACTCCCTTTTTCCCTCCTCCCTCTCTTTCAACCATGCTGTTTTCCTCTTACTTCTGATACTGAGTCACTACTTTCTCTGTTGTCTCACAACCTGCAAATTTATAGGCTCATCTCTAATCTTGGTTTTCACCTGTGTTATTAAAGTCCCTTTGCCTCCCTGCTTCCTCTTCAGTTTTATATGGATTCTGTGGCTTTCCCTACATTGTTGCACGCTTATAGAGTTATTGCTTCTATGTCTTTTCCAAGAATCCTCCATAGCATGTGCTCCCACTTTCATCCCTGATTTGCTATAATCTCTCGAATGTTCCTGAATATAGTTTAATTTCTGGTCTTTGGCTTTGATATATGGCTGTCAACATCATCTTTTCTCCTGTTCTTTGCTCCAGCAGCTCTAGTGCAGGGGCCATATTTTTAACAGCCTTAAACTAAAGAACTACCACAAGGAGTCCTCAAAATTGGCCCTTAGTTGCTTTGGCAGACAAAATGCAAGAGAGAGAGAAAAGAGCTAACTACACAGAGTAAATCAAACAAATGCAGTCATGTTGGTGTGCATTAAGTTTAGTTCATTAGCTTCTGCTCACTACCCTGGAAGCTGGAAACTGTGTATAAACCTCCCAAAAAAGACAACTGCAAGCTTGTAACACACTAGGCATTAATGTGCATCTAGAACAGATTTAATGGAGAAACTCATCATATTCTCCCCATGCTAGGCTCTATGAAATTATCCAAAAAAATAATTACAGAGAAAACAAAGTACTTTAATTTATCTTTAGGGATTATTATTGGAATGTTCTTCAACTCTATGATTTGGACTTTTTCACTAGAGAAATCGTATTTTGGTTTTAAAAATAACTGGAGTCAAATATTTCTTTTTAATTCCAAAAATTTCCAAAAGACTAAGCCTTTTTGAGTACAAATTTCATTAGGGCCCAAACAAGAAACTAAGCACATATTTCACTGAAATTTTATCCTTCCCACTGAGACTAAGAAAACAAATTAGGTTAAAAGCTAACACTTAGAAAAGCAAGTAGCTTGGAAGATGTACTCTGAAGCTTTTCTCCAAAAGTTGAGGCAGAGATTTGTCAATATCTGGTTAATTTTATTAAAATTGAACAATCTTGATGTGGGTACCTACATGAACACAATACTATGTGCTTAGGGCATCAGGAAAGCAAGGCCCAATGAAAAGAATGATTTAAAAGTTATGAATTATATTTAAAACAAAGCAGAATAGTTATCATTACAGAAAAATCAGAGTTTTCCATCATTTAATATTGCTTTTATTTTGAATTATATATGGGGATGGGGACCATGAACTTGTCAGGGATAGGGTCTCTAACAGTGGTCTTGACCTAGCTCACATATGTGCATGCATATACCACACCTGAGCTAAGTAAAACTAATATCTTTAATTTTTGATTCATAAGAATTTAAAACTAAAAGTTACCCAATTACAAGAATCACATTTCAAAATTTTCTAGTCCAATTACAATATAACTCAATTAAAAAAAAACACACAGCTCTTTGGGAACACTTCTGTTACATGAAGAAACAAACATTGATATTATAGTTTGCTTTATTAATAATTTTAATCCTATCGAGTATTTGAGGTCACACTTTCTAACTTCTTATGAGTTTTTATTCAAAAAATAAAGCCATGATGTAAGCCAGGTTCATTACTGGCTATTTTGAAAAGAAAGAGAAAAATTTTGAAAAGGTGAACTGACTGACTAAAATTTACCATGACCAAACCAGGATTACAAAGCATTTCTGAGATCTTTATCCATGGAATCTAAAACCCATTCTAGGATACATTTTAAAATATTATTAGTGCATAAAAATAATGAATTTCTGATACTAGATGTGGAATCAAAAAAGAAAATCTCCCAAGACACTACGTTGGAAGTATATGAAATGAAAATCCAAGTAGATTTTGATTATCATGGCATTAAAAACTTTCTGTAGTTTCTATATTTATGTTAAACTTTCTGTCCTCAAAGTTTTCTCACAAAAGAATAGAGAATCCAGTGGACAAGTTATCCAGGACAAGTTATCTGAATTAAATTTTGTTCCCGTTTCACTCATAATAAGAAATCTGGAAAATTACTAAAAACAATTCTGTTTCTACATTAAGATTATTATTAGTATCTGATAGTGATTTGTATTTCATTACAGAGAAAGGATTTCTAAAATATTCATCTGAACTGCTTTTACTCACAACACTTCTAGTACTAAATGTCTAAGGTTTTTCCATGTCAACAACCAATTCTCCAACACTCCACAGACACCAACTGGGTGTCCTGTGATTCAATTCAATTCTGGCACTAATTACCGAGTCAGCATAGACCCCACAGCTTGAGGGCTCAGTCCCACAAGACTTCCCCCACTTCAGATGCCAGCCATAAGTACGAGGTTGTAACCTGTGCTTCTGACCAACCAGCTATAAATTGGGGCTTCCCATGATGCCCTTCTAAGGTTTGATAATTTGCAAGAATGGTTCACAGAATTCAGGAACCCACTTTACTTACTGTTACTGGCTTATTATAAAAGACACAACTCAGGAACAGCCAAATGGAAGAGATGCATAGGGCAAAGCATGGGAGAGGGTGAGGGAGCTCCCCTGCCCTCTACAAGGTATACCACTCTCCCAGCACCTCCATGTGTTCATCAACCAAGAAGCTCTCTGAACCCCATTTCTTAGGGGATTTTATAAAGGTTTCATTATATATGCATGACTGATTAAACAATTGGTTGTTGGCAGAAGTTAGGGGGTTGGGGCTGAAAGTTCTAACCCTCTAATCATGCCTTGGTCTTTCTGGAGACCAGCCCACATCCTGAGGCTATCTATGGCCCCAAAAAAGTGGCCTCATTAGAACATAAGATGTTCTTACCACCCAAGATATTCCAAGGGATTTAGGAGCTCTTTGTCAGGAACTAGGGATAAAGACCCAATATTAGTACAAAAGGTGTTCTCAGAAGCTCTATCACTCACAAAATTACAAAGGTTTTAGGAGCTTCAAGTTAGAAAAGGACAAAGACCAAATATAAGTCATTTATTATATCACACCATCTGAGTAAGTTTGAAAACATTAGAGTTTGTTTCCTTTTTCGGTTTGATACACAACAAGTCAGAAGCAACATTCATTTTTAATGAGTACTCTAATAAAATAATGGAACTATAAACGTGGAAGGGTCTTCTAACAAATTACAGGTCACAATGTTCAATATCTTATGGCTATATGAGAGTTATAATAATTTGAGATGCACTTACATTTCTTGTAAATATACTAAAACCATAAATTGTGGGTGAGATTCTGGGAGAATCATATGAAAACCCATGGTACGTTCAATCAGGTTTTTTTCTGAAAACAGCACTAAGGCATGTTCTTTAAATGAACACCTCAGCTATTTACTTGTATACTCCCAAATAATGCCCTTTATTTATATGTCCTACAATAGAATATATATTCTCCAGATAACAGTTATATTCCAAAGCCTACTCTCCATTATTTTTTAAACCTCTTAAAACATTGTTTCCTTTCACAGTGTTTAAAATGAAAATAATGGGGCCAGGGAAATGTTACTTTGCATTTTACTCCCTACTTCCTGATGGATGTGCCTTTTTCTCCATGTGAAAAATATTCCCCTTCTCTTTTTCTTCTCTCTCCCTAAAATTGCTCTCCTTACTCCATCTCCCTGTTAATAGGATGCTCATGTAATTGAAAAGAGGAATGACTAAGCTTAGTGACCCAGGAGCTGCCAGCTGGTTCTCAAAGGGTAGGACTGTCAAGGGAAAGAAAAGAGCAACATCCTTCCCTTTCACATTCTTCTCTACAATTTAAGTGCTTCCTCTTTTTAATTTTCCTGCCCAGATGAAATACTAGATAGTACTTCTTTTTACTCCATTTTTCTGCTTCTGTTGCCTGGTGCTTTTATTTCAGCTGAGGTCAAAGAGACAAATGCCCAGGCTATTAATCTAGTACACGGAGCAGCAAGTCCCCTCTCTAATGATGATGTATAATAACTATGAGTTAAGAGGAAATCTTCTGCTGTGTGCTTTATTAACTATGCTTTATTTTTTATAGTTACCAAACTTACTCCAACTGAGAAATTTATCAATATTTTCCTTCCTATTATCTCCTCTTCCTTTTAACTAATGGGGAAACCACTTAAAATAATTAACCATTGGAAATTGGTTTAGAACATGTCTAGTTGCTCTAAGCCTAGGTTCAGTTCAATTCTAACTTCAAATAGATGATTCTTCTTAAGGCACAAGTCTGTGCACCTGACTGAAATTAACAGTATTGAGTGTTATTCTAGAAGTCCACCAGTCCATACATTCCATGAAAACAAAGACCATCCCTGTCTCATTCATTGTTATATTCTTAGGGTCTAGCACTGTTCACTTAATTGATATATATCTGTTAAGTGAATACATAGATGTCTTTCTCCATCAGACAATCAAAAAAATCTTACAAATCGTGTTCATCTTTGTAACTACAATTTACAGAACTTAACAAATAACTCACTTAATTTGGAGTGATGTTCTATATTAAGCTATGAAGAATAGGATATTCACAGTGGGTTCTGTGTAATTAAGTTGTTATTATTATTACAAATGATGTTATGACAAAAAGATATTACTCCCCCACTGAAATCACAACTTGCATCAGGAAATTAGAACACAATAGTCTTTCAATTGAGCTGTTGGTTGCTTATTTATTACTGGTGTTCCACGTTTGGACTATATCCAACCTCCGCTTTATTGTAGAGGTAGTGTACTGTTAGTAATCTGATTTCAATAAATGTTCAGTACCTGGGAACATATTTCTAAGAGTCCTACTATTCAGTCATTGTACAGAGTGAATTATATATAATTGTTTCCATGAACATATATTGACCACCAATTATGTGTGGGATGATGTACTAGGTTCTATTGAATTTGTCTGATGATTAGGAAAGAGATTAGTCATCAAAGTAAGCAAAGAAAGAGAAACCCAATTTAGCTACAACACAAATCACTCCACCTTCTTGAATACATTTGGGAATATTTTTATTCAAATACACTCTACAATATTTCAAAAACTTGTATGAAGTGAATAAAATGGAGTCTGGAAAATTTTGCTATTATTTAGTTGGAATATGTGAGCATGTTTGTGTTAATATAATAGTTATCTTTAATTATTGGTAAGTTTAAACTACCTTATTTTATTTTAGCTCTTTTGTTCCCTCCTAAGGACTTTACTTGACTACATCTTGGAATTACTTCCTGCCTTTGCAGGAAACAGATAGGCAGCATCCTAACTGAGAGAGGAGTTACTGTCCTCATTGCTGGTTTATTTTCATTATCCTGGTTACCATCCTGAAGTTATCCCCAGCCTCAAGTCCAGTTGTCTCTCTGTCATCCCAAATTTGCCTTGGCTTCCTTCATACTGTATTGCATTACAAGGTCTGGCAAGAGATTAGCTCAGTCTCAATTCTGTAAAAATTGTTTGCCTTCTACACTTTTCTCTGAGAGGAGGCTGGCTTCACAGAAGTGCAATCAATCTGTGTAATCACATAGGATACTACACTCATATGAGCTTCGCTCACACTGTCACCCTCCAGAAATTCTTAATGATTTTATCCTTGAACTTGTGTTTTGTAAGTAAAGTCCAATGGGACTATGGAGCATGAATATGAGCAAAGAGGATATGTGAAAGAAAGAAAAAAGCTTTGTATTTTAGTACTTTAATGACCCTTTCTTTTTGCTTTGTGAATAAGAGACTCTGTCTGTAGTTTCATTTTGAACTGTGCTCCACAAATGATGTAACCATTCTTGCTCTGATGAGAAATATGTGAAAATGGGATCCAAACTACTAATATAACTGTTCCTAGAGAAAAACTCAGAGAACTTGGTTTTCGAAAGTGCTCTTTGAATACCCACAAAAGTTTTGCTATAGTGAATCTTTATGATAAATACAGCGCCTATCTAGTAGAGTAATTTAATTATCTCAGGCTGTATTAATAACCATAATAAACTCCACTCCAATAGGACTCTAGGTAGACAAGTCTTCCAGCCTCAGGCCTCTCCTCATTAAACTGCAATTAGCATGATAAATGGGGAGTGTGATTTTGCTGCAGCCAGTATTAGCCCTACTTACTCATGAGGTGACAGGGGAAGCCATCAGAGAAAAGAATTAAAGATATTTAAATAAAAAGGAAAATGGTAGGGTTTACCATCTTCTGCCCATTAAGCTGACCCATTTTGGTGCAGGTATACCTTACACATTTCAGCTGTAAATGATGAAGATCTCAAATAAGCACTAATATTAACATCAGTTAATACAAACTGTTGACTAAACAGTCTGTCCTTGGAAGGTCGTAAGTGCTGGTGAGAATTCAAGATGACTACAATCTTAATAAAGCATTAATGGGAAATCTGATTAAATAAGATGGCTGCTACAAATGACCTCTAAAACAATGAGATATTTCATATTTGCCAAAGGTATGGCTCCCATAGCACTGCAGTACCACATATATTAACATTTGTTTAATTTGAAATGCATCCCTTAACAGGAAGGCTTTGGTGAATATAGCTTTATTGAAACCTAAAACAAGTTACAAAATTTGATTTTAAGCAGTGAAGCTATGCTATACCCCAGCAATCAGTTTCCAGGAGAATCCCTGTATCCTTGCAGTATACTCACTTTTAACCTGAATTTCTTTAAATGAGTTTCTGTTCCTTAATATCAAATATACCCTAAGACAAGATATGTTGAAAATTGCCATTTTAATAAATGAATACTCAAGGGAAGAATACTTTACACAAAATATCACATTCGGCTAGGATTTTAAAGTCTTTTAAAAGAAGTACCATCTACTGCATTTATTTTTCTTCTCTGTTCTCAACCATTCTATCATAAAATGTAGAGGGCTCTCAGTTAGATTGCATTGATTGGATTCACTATTAAAGCTTATTCTAGATGTGATGAAGAAAAAAGTACAAATTAACATATTATTCAGATTTTTGTGTTCTTTAAAATAAAACACTAAAACATAAAGTGTCAGGGATTGTCATCTCTTGCAAAGGATCCTAACTCTGCACGTCCAGTCCTGACATTTGTTTTTGAGATCTACACCCAGTTCCAAGCCCTCCGCAGTGTCTCCATTTGCAAGAGTCACCCAAGCGATCTTCATTTTTTGTCCTCTCAGTTCCTTAAAGGGTAGCAAGCTGGGATTCATCTTGATTGCCTCCTTTCCCAAAAGTTATATCCATTTTTGTCATCAAATCCTATCAATTCTGCCTCTGCAACATCTATCAAATTCTCCACTTTGCCGCTCCCACAATTATAGCAGCCACTTATCTCTATAGGTTTTGTTTTAGTTTATCAATGTGTTTCTCTCCCTCACAGAATTGTCACCCCAGTATTGTTATTAATCTTGATATTGCCCCTACCACTGCATCATTACCTTGCACTTGGAGATGTTCAAATAGTTCAATTAAATACAACTTCAATATTAATGGATAGATTAATTGCATTATTACTTAAATTTTATAAGTCATCATTAGAATACAAAACTATTTACCAAATGAGAAAAATCTCTGTACATGTTGACAATATGTCTTACTTTGAGCATCAACTCTTAAAACAAAAACAGCAAAAAATAATGGTGGGATGAAGAATAAGATGACATCTACTATCCATACAGAGCACTTGCTTTGTGCCAGGCATTAGGCTAAGGATTTTAAATATACTGTCTCATATAAACATTATAAAAAACCAGTGAAGTCGGCAATCAGTCAAGTGCACATTTTAATTGTACTTTTTCTTCTACACGTGAAGACAAATACTGATGCCTCCTAGCTGATTTAAAGCATCAGAATTTGTCTTGAAATGTTGCCACTTCTGGAGCCAAACATCTCTAATCACATGCTTCCTCTAATTATTCTAATTAGGGCCTTATTGCTTCATATCCTGTTGGCCTTAGAGAAGAAAAGTTCCTGGCAGAGGCCAACTGCCTTTCTTTATGTGCCTTCATTCCATGAGCATACACATCCTGCCCTCCCTCTGGTACCCAGAGGGGAAACACGGTATGCCAGGCACGTGGTGTGACTCATCCTCTGAGAGCTTCATTCCACTAAGTGGAGAGTTTGGCACTCTACAAAGTTTTCTTCTGCCACTTGTTCCTACCCTTCTGTCTCCATAAGAGTGATGAAGCTGCATAGATGGATGTTGCACTGTAGCAGGCCCAGAGCAGAATTTTTTCTTTTTTTCCAATTTTCTTCTCAAAAGATTTTTACTTTTTTAAAACGTATGTCAGGAAACAATTTGAACAGAAAAGCACTGAATATGCTTTACTGACGTTTCCTTGTGGCCCCAAATGGATCATGTCTGTCCATGTTCTATCAACATCTTCAAACTGTTTGTCATTACGTTTCATTAGGGGACAACATTTAGTCTTGACTCATAAGCACAATGACATTGAAAAAGTAAATGGGGTGGAAAGGGAAGAAAAGACTGACTATGGTTGGCTGATAGCCCTCCCTCTTAATGTTCTCCAAGAGAACCTTGACTGGATTTTTTAGGCCCCAGCAAGAGGCTATACACTGTACTTAATTATCCATTTATCGTCCCTCACACTTCAGCCTCTTTTTTATAACATGTCAAGCTACTTCACCTCTTTGTGCCTCTGTGCATACTGTTTCCTTTGTGTAGAATATTTTTCACCCCCTCATCCACCTGGCAAAGTTAAAGATACTTCACAACCCAGTACAGATGACTTCCCTGTTAATCTACTCTGTCCTGGAAAGTTAATCACACTTTCAGGGATTAGCTTGTGTGTGTGTGTGTATATATATAGTACTATTGCTACACTTATCACATTGGTTATAATGTCCTTCTTTGTATTTATATTTGTATTTCTTCTGGAGAGTAGATTCTGTTCCGAGCATAATTTCCTGGCACTTAGTAGTTTCAAAATTTATAAAAATTTAGTTGTTGAACATTAACTTAAAAAGTCTTAAATTTGCATCAATTTTTGGTTGTAGGTTTTTCTTTTCTTGCACTGGACTCTATAAACTTTTCAATGCAGAGACAGTTTCCCCTCTACTTGCTCCACCCACTAGAACTAAAGTATGTGTAATGTCCAAGAGGACTGGTGATGGGTAATTACTCTTGTCAGGTGCTTTCAACTAGCATCAAAATCAGGCCCTTTCTAGCACATAGTCATATAAATGACAGCTTGAGTCAAACCTATCTATCTCCCTAAATAAATGAAACCATTTCCCACCCTTCAAACATTCTTTTCTTTTCTCTAAGGTTATGTCAGAAATCATCATGATTAATAGTCAACACGTCCACTCCACTCAATGGAACTTCTAAAGAATTTGTTATTCGTTTAGAATTCTATAGGAAATGAAATCATTCCAAAGTAACTGCATACCTCCAAAGAAAACTTGGAGGAAATGATATCTGTCATTAGTGGATATTTACTAAAATTGTTATCAGCATTAGTATCATTATCACTGCATAATAAAAGCCCTTTGTTATCAAATTACTTCATTTGAATATAAAATCACTCATTGCATTTTTCATTTATTCATTCATTCCTTTCCTTGTACTTCCTTCATAATTTGTGACAGCCTACAATACTTTATTTAAGACTGGAAAACTATGATTAGATGACACAATAGGGTATAGAAAAAAATCTAGGAGGAAAAGCATATATGTATGTTCATATACATAAAGTTCTGTTCCCTTATTTAAGATAGATAGAAAACTTAATTCTAAGCTTCCTAGCAACCAAAGCAAAAAGGGAAACACAGAAAGAACAAGATGCATAATATCCATGAGGTAAAAACAGATCAACTGTTTCAGAGAAATTCTGTGAATCCTCAAAGTGAGGCAAGAATCATCTCCTTTAATAGACATTTCTTTCTGGGATCACTGCATTTTTAAAATTTGTCCTACCAGATCTTTCAGTGTGAGAAAATAGACCTAACTATGTCTCATGCAGGAAGTATGTGCATATATAGATACATTTCTTTTTATTCATAATTTATTGTTTTTATCTTAAGAAAAAAGATAAAGTAATAATATGTCATTTATATATGATATATGCATAGCTCGTATGCATTATATATAATACTATATATATTATATATATCACATGTACATATTGTATATCATATGTACATATTGTATATGTGTTTCTGTGTGGATTTATGTCCAGTCTGGAGACAGCACAACATTTGAACAGAGAAAATTTAATATAAATAACTGTTAACTAGGCATAAAATTATTAAGTAGGTAACAGTTAACAATTTCTTCTCCCTCCATCTCCCCACTATAGGCAGAGCCGGTCAAGGAGTGACTGGTATAGCAGAAATGTTCTTTGCAGAGTCTCAGCCCCAGAATCACAGAGCAGAGCACGGAAGGGCAAGTTTGAAGCTGAGACACAATAACTTGATAACTGGTATGCTTCCTCTTCTCAGGAAGACAGTGACATTCTACAGACTATTTTGGTAAAACAGGTTTGTAGGCCAAATAATTTGACTAGTTTCAATATTAATATAGGATCCCATTTTCCATACTTGACCTAGAATGTTATTCCTCAAAAGGGAATATTAGCCTTGGAAAGTCATATACCTAGAAGGAAAATTCAATAGGTCATATTTAAAGTAAAGGATGTCATTTCCCTATATATTTTAACTTCCATTGTCTCTCATATTCTCTCTCTCTCTCTTTTTCTTTCTTTGACTCATTGCAGGAGGGGGGCTGCTTGCTGTATTTCCATGGTGTGTGTGTGTGTGTGTGTGTGTGTGTGTGTGTGTGTGTGTGTATTATCCCTATGTCAGGTCAGAATGAGCAGGAATATGAAGACAGAAATCAGTGAAAACTAAGTTGATGAGGGAGGTAGGTTAGAGATGGATACCATGTTAAATTTCAGTTCTGTTCAACAGCAAACCGTTTGACTATGAAGTATATTTTTGGAATTCTGTAAGGTTTCTGAAGATGTGGCATAATCAAACAATTTTCTGAAGAACCATGAAGGATTTCTAGTTTAGTAAAACGGTAAGGAAAGATTTATCTTCATAAAATGGGAAGACTGGCATTATGACTATTGATTAAACAGTACTTCCTGTTGTAAAAACAGATGTTATTCTAAGAGAAACAAATAAAAAACATGTCCATTTTCAAATGACGAACAAACTAATATTTATGGGGAGGAGGAAATATGGTCCCTCACATTCTCCTAACCACTTTCACATAGGAATGTTTTCACCATGCAGAAGAACTCCATTTTAGAAAGGCAATTTGACTAAGGCTGAAAATCTGCCATGCTGTGGCTGCTGTGATTTCTCACATCAGCAACCATGCACAGAAGCGAGTGCTAAATGAGACCCCTTCCTTCTCTACCCTGTATCTTCTGCTTTTTCTCCCTATGCTTTTCAGAAGCTGACAGACAGTAAATATCCACACAACAGAGCAACCACAAGTGACAGATTAAAGATAAGTTTCTCTCATTTGCCAGGGAAGATTTACAATATGCACCATAATTCTATGTAATGCTAGAGCAGCAGGTGAGTCTAGAAAATAATTTTGATTTTTGATTTCAGAAATAAATCTATTTTATACTGGTAGATCTTCCAAAGATGACCCAAAAAAAGTCCTAAAATAAAGTCATAATTTTTCCTCTTCTGCCGATTTTATAAGTTAGCATCTCAACATTCCACTAAAATGATTGCTGATTTCCTAAGTCCTCAAATCAGCAAGAAAAAGACATACCACTCAATAGCAAAATGGCAGAGATTTAAACAGGCATGAAAAGGGATATCCTAAATATCCAGCAAATATTTATGAAGCTATTCTGACTAGTCACCAAGGAAATGGAAATTAAAAACCACAGTAAAATATTGCTATATACCCAATAGAATAACAAATTTAAAAAAAGACTGGCAATATAAAATACTGTAACAATATGGAGCAAGTAGGACTTCCATAAACTCTTGGTAGGATTGTAAATGGACTCAACCACTTTGTAAAACTGACACTTTGTCAGTATCTGTATGAGTGGAACACAAGCAAATATAATTATGTTTCCAACTGAAATATGTACAAAACCCCCCACACAGGAGTGCTAATAGCAGTGTTCTTCATAACAAAAACCTAGAAACAACCTAAATGTTCTGCCCCAGTAAAATGTGTAAATAATTGTGATAGGATCAAACAACATAATATTATACAGAAAAAAAATTAAGCCCTAAAGACTTCATTAAAAAAAACTGTTAGAACTAATAAATGAATTCAGTAAAATTATGGGATAAAAAAGATACAGTAAAGAGAGTGAAAAGAAAAGCCTAGTGGGAAATGATAGTTACAACACTGATTACTGGGGGAAAAAACAGGGGTATTCAAGTATATAGATCAGGGTGATGCTGACTTCACAAAATGAGTTTGGAAGTCTTCCCCCTTCTTATATTTTCTGGAAAAGTTTAAAAAGGATTATATTATTTTCTCTTTGAATGTTTGGTAAAATCCACCCATGAAGTCATCTTGTCTTGAACTTTTCACAAATGCCCCCTCTCACTTTCCATCTGACTTTCCAACTTCCATTCAAAACCCTCCAAACAATCCTAACGATTACTTCCTTCTAGCAATCTTTCCTAATCCCACCAGTAGTAAGTGATCTTTTCTTCCACAGGAACTTTATTAGGAAGATTAAATTCTACTAAATTGGCAATTAATCATAACCGACTGCTCTATGGCATCTTTTATGCTGTTGACTTGAATTTTAAAAATATCTGTAAGGTGCGTTTCATGCCTTAACCAAGTGTTATTACCCTGAAGGGCATGGGTTTTGTTGTATGCCTCTTTTAGTCCTGTAAAATCTTGAACCTAGACAATTAGCCAATGCTTGTTCATGTGAGTAAATTTGTTCATAAGTTGTCCCTAAATCAGTGGTTCTCAAACTTGAATATGCATAAGAATTACATGGAGGATGATTAACACAGATGAAACACAGATTGCTAGGCCCCCTCTGGAGTTTCCAATTCAGTAAAATGGGAAGAGCCTGAGAATTTGCATATCTAAGAAATTCCCAGGTGACCCTAATGCTGCTGGGTCCAGGACCAAACTTTGAGAACCACTACTTTAAACCTTTGTGTCTTGAGAATATTTGCTATAAAATGGTTCCTACTATATGTTCCTGATTTTCTACATCAGTATCCGTCTCTTTGTGGAAGTTTATACTCCTCCTTCAGAACTAATGTATACCATACTGGTCATTCAGCTGTGTCCAGTAATTGCTGCAAATCAACTTTGGTCTATTTCTTCTAACCTTCCAGTTCCTAAAGAGTGGTATTATAAATCATAAACATTCTGCATTATAACATCTTCCATCCCCTTTTTTATCTTGGAATACTCTTTTATGTCCTCTTTTGATTAAGATTTATGACTTAGCTGGAATTCTTTACTTTCCTCATATTTCCCCAAAATGTGGGTGCTCCATCTTATCTATTCATACTGTGCTTTCAAGAGGACATCTGTACCTTCTTTGTTTTATGGAAGAAGGTCATATTTACAGTTTCACTCTTCCTTTTCTCTTGATAGGCAGTTGGGACAAAAGCATGATAAAAGCTAGGGTGATGGGAGTGAAGGTATGAATTTGAGGGAGTTGAATTTAGAGGAGATTGGAGAAAGCATTTTAACATAGAGATTTAAAACATCTTTAGGGCCTCTTATGAGTCTTCATAACAACTGACTTCCTTTGAAAAAATATTTACTTACTCCCATGATTCTGGGGTGGACCCTGAGGTCAGTAAGTCTTCTAAGAACCTGCAAGCCTTGTTAGTTTCTGGACTAAGTACTTTTTTAGTTCTTTCATTATTGTCTCGGCTCTGTTTATCTATCAGGTTTTAATAATGTTTTAAATAAAGGTCATATACTGATATATTGGAGCTCTAAACTGATAGAGTTGGCTTTGGGAAAAAAGGTGCTTTTAAATATGAATTGAGCGTGAGAGGAGGGTATGATAGAAACCTCTTACTAGTTATCAAACTAGATTTAAAGTATGTCTTATAAAGCAGTGGGTAGATCCACCAAAATGAATTAATTGACTCTATTTGTATGGCACATTACATTTTGGCTAAATTTTTGGAGTGTGTTGTATGGCAGGGTGTTCATCCTGGGGGGTGGTGAAGGAATTGAGATGAAGAAGGCCAGGCAGTATTTTGTCTAAAATATTAATTTCTAAGCCAAGGCTCATAGCAACATAGCAGTTCTAATGGCAGTGGGATGGAGATGCAGGAAGCAGTTTTATTTGTTTTTCTGAGTGATACTGGTGCCATAAAACACTGCTTTGGTGCCCAGGTGACAAAAGGTGAACTAGAATGTATAATAATCATTCTCCCCATCTCAGTTTCTAGAGGACTCTAAGGAACATGAAACCTTGGCACCTTGAGGGTTCCTCATTGTCAAGCCTGGGTGACAACCCTTGTGGCCCAGATATTAGGGTTCTTGTTGAAGGTACTAAAAACAACAGCAGTGATGAAGTGCCACCTTTAAATGACTTCACAGACAACCCCTAAAATTAGGAAAGAAGGTAGCCATGTAAAGATGAGAGAAGCCAAAGATGTACTCCCAAGTCTATAGTTTCTGAACTGCCATTGAAGTCTTGAGGACTTCCAGAAAATAACTTGGCAAGAAAATGAGGCAGTGAGGTGAAGAGGATGACTTGTAGCTTAAGGTACTACATTATCACTGAGAGAAGAAGCCATAGATAATTGATCGGTTAGTATTTATCCTCAGCCACAGACTGGTGAGATTTAGGGAACTTCAAATATGATTATAAAAGACTATGTTAGGAGATGAATCTGGAAACCAGCTGAAGATAAGGAAATACTTTTTGTTTGCTTACTCAACTTTGTTTGCAATGATGTCTCAACGACCTAAAATAACAGAAATGAATACCAATTTGCCAAAAGAATTTGGTCATGTTGACCAATAATTAAAAACTCAAAAAGATTACTGAGAATAACAGATCATTATGTAAAATGAGACAAATTTAACCATCTAGAATATATTGTGATGTTCAGAGGTGTCAAATGCTCCTCAGAAAAGGATTTGAGACAATAGGTAGAAAACAATGGGGATGAATGGCTAATTAAATATCTCCTCATAAACTTGTTTGTGATCATTGGATAATATTTTACTGCTTGAAATTTATATATTGTTTTAATAGTAAGAATGATGACATTAAGAAAAGAAAAATAGATGCTCAGTATATTTGAATTTTAACCAGCCATCTTATGTTTTCATTGAGTAAAACCAGAATAAATCTGCAGACAACATAATTCTGGGCTTGCAGTTTGGGTATTGGGTTCATCTTTATCAATTATTAATCCCTTACCTCTCTATTTTGCTGAGAAATCTATAATTATTTTAGATAAATGTCCTATGCAGATTTCTAGACTATTTGGAAAATACAGTGATTAAAGTATATTTCCTTTAGGATTTTCTTTTTCCTGACATTGAAAACATAAAACTTCTCCATTTGTGGCTAAGCATTTTTATGCCATGCATTACATACAAATAGAAAATAAACATGAAGCCAAGATAGGAGGTCATTTTTCAAAACTAACTTTAACACTGACTCATTTAAAAATTAAATCAATTAATTCATAAAAACTATTGTTTCTTGATGAATTGCAACCTCCTTGTCAATTAAGGACAAATGATCCAAATAAATATCTTGCAGCTATAGCAACGCAACTTTCATAAGACTAGAAAGATAAACAGAAATATATTTTCGAAAGAGAAGGAATTTTCTTCAAAACATTAGATGCTAGATGCGCAGTAATAAATATGCTATGCTATTAGTATTAACATACCTCTTTGGCACACACAAAAGGAATAAAGAACATTCAGTGTAATAGTAAGTAAAGCTTAGTTGCATGGCATTTTTCTTTGTAATTGGATTTTAAAAATGAGATGCTAACGTTACAATACCCAATGCTCAATGTAAATATACTTCAGGTACTTTTTAAGCACAATTTCAAGAAAATTAAGTATCTTCATTTTGCTTTATAGCATTGATCAGGCTTATAATGAAATAATTATTTGGGTGACAATGTTTTTTTTTTTTTTGAGACAGAGTCTCACTGTGTTGCCCAGGCTAGAGTGCCGTGGCGTCAGCCTGGCTCACAGCAACCTCAAACTCCTGGGCTCAAGCGATCCTTCTGCCTCAGCCTCCCCAGTAGCTGGGACTACAGGC